>JAIUJO010000079.1:1605141-1889369 GCA_023846275.1 Vanilla planifolia | reverse complement strand
GGATAAGTGCCATTTGTACATTAAGTCTTAAGAGAGAATAATATCACATTTTTTCTCATGGTGATAAGATGAAGTGTTGGGGAATACATGTGGATGTTGAAAACTCTTAAAGCCCATAGAGGTTGGCCCACATTATTGGCATTGCGATGCTAGATGCGTGATAATAACTTGCGATAGGATGGAAGTCATTGTCATTATTTTCTTCTCTTGGCAACCATGGTAGATTAATGTGGAACACAATTATCCATTTATTTGTAACAAAAACCCTTATGTGAACATAACATAGTAGATAAAGATGCACTTGCTAAGCCCTTATATCTATAGATGATTACACATTGCCATTATTTAGGGAGTAGTACGATTGGAAGGATTTTTGAAAATTTCTTTGTGAAAACTATGGGATTGAATGGCTAGATTTGCGGTGGAACTATTTGGAGAGTAAAGCTTGATCTAGACCATTAGATCTTAATCATCATCAAATAGCTAGACCTGATCTTAAACATGGATTATTCTTAGACAATGTAATAATAAAATTACTAATAAGATGGCTAAAGAGTTAGCATATCTATAAAGAGGCTCATGAGATGATTATTATTTGATTGCAAACATGGGCAATTAGCTAGTAGAAATGACTCCTATAATTGAAAAGTCAGTCATACGAATAAAGGAGGTTTGTCTAATCCTACATCAAACATATGAACTAAGAATATTTTTCTCAACACTGTACCTATGCTTTAGAGTTAGCTGATTGATTGGGTTGGCTTCTCTATGGTTTATTAAATTCAGAGTTAGTCAATTAAGTTCCAATTAGCTTATTATAGAGATCTAGTTTTTGTGTAAATTTATTATTATTTTATTTAGGAAAATTAGAGTGAGTTTTTTATTATTGCTTTATCAATAATTATTTAATTATTTTAATAATATTATTTTTTTAAAAAAGTTGTTGATAAAAGACTTCTAATGATGTGGTTAAGAATAAAATGATTATTTTGTTTATCAAGATAACAAGGTCAATGTTTCTTATTCTCAATGTTTTTTTTATATTGTTAATTTGAAGAAACCTTAATTGTTTTTCGTTGAAAGATTAATTTCAAAAAAGCTTAACATTGTAATCAAAATAAAAGTAAAATATCTAAAATTAAACTTAAAATAAATCTCTTGGTGGTTTACCACTTCAACTAAGATGATATTCATTGGATTTGACATTTTTTCATCTTCTTTATTTTCATTATTGAACTTTGGTATCATATATCTAAAATCTAAAAATTAACTAAAACAAATTAAATAGAAACTCTTAGGGTTTATTATTTTCAAACAAGACACCAAGGCTAGAGGTCAACAACATAATATAAATCACCAATGAAAATTTATTCATGCACTTTTGAATTTTATGTAGTATTATAATAAGAGGATGATTTATTATAGTTGAAGAATATATAGATATTCAATTTAGAATATGTTTTATAAGAATAAGTCTTTCTCCCATAGCCAAATACTTTTTCATCCAATTGACCTCCCATTAGAAATGAGTTTTTTCTTTCCACCAATGGAGAGGTGACATCCCATGAAAGTTAAGGTGAGTTTAGTTCTTTGTAAGCATAGAATTTTGTTAATTGCTCTAGAATGTCGAAGAATTTTGTTGTTCCAACTAAGATAACATTAATATTTTTTGAATCCAAGAAAGAAGTCAATAATAAAATCTTATTTTATTTTTAGATTCTTTTATATTAGTAATTATTGGTTTAGATCTTTAACTTAATTGTATCAAATTTATTTTCAAATGTTGTTTTGTTCCATTTCATAAGACATATTTTAGCTATTTTAACTTAAGAAGTAATAGCTTTCACTCCAGAATAATTGGTAATTTCCAATTTCATTCAAGAATTTGTAGAATGGACGCTATTTCGATCACATGCTCTAAAATTTGATTATATTGGGTTGAGACACAACCATTAGGAAGAGTTGAAGCTATGGAGAATGACCTAAAAATTTTTTCCAAACATGTTCAAATATAGCCCAAACAAGTTGATCAATATAAACATGATTAGCCAACACACTGTCAATGCTTTTGTACACCCATCATCTTTTCCATTTATTAGTCCATCAAAAATATTTAAAGATAATGGAATTTAAATGAGGCTACACATATTAATGAATTCTAAAAATTCTTGAATTGCTTTCTATTTAAGAGTGGAATGCCCATTATACTCTATTAATGCATTCACCACATTAAAATCACTTCAAATTATCTATGACAAATTGGACTTCTGAGAATGTTAGATGATACTATTCAAGAGAGATCTTTTATTAGTATTTGAGCTTTTATCACGAATGAATATACACTAAGACTAATTTGCTCAATCTTGACGTTTTACAAAATATTAAGTTAATTACACTTCATTAAGTATGACCTACAAAGAAAAATTTTCTTTCAAAGGATCCATTTCATATTTGAGTATTCCATAAAAATCTTAAAATAAAAACGTTTTTGTAGGCTAAAATATTCTTTCTTCGTGTTCCATTAGTTACATTAATAAATTTAGAGGAATTCTCTTTTGAATAACATTATTTAATAGGCTAGCTAAACATTTTTCACTATTCTTATTTTGTTCGATATAAGGATGTTAGTCATTTTTATTGGATAGATAATTCATGTGCTTTCTTTATTTCCTTTGTAGTTACTTTCTTTTTCTTGAACCATACTCTATCTTTTACTTTTCTACATACTCAAGACATGTGTGAAGTCTTCATCATTGTATTGCAAATAGCCTAAATGCATGGCCCTTTCATGAAGTTCTTCACTAAAATTATTTAGTGTTTCAATATCATAGAAATAGTGAGCGTTGTACTATGATGCTTTGGAATACAAAACTAAAACCACTTGTCTACTTACTCTATGAGATTTCCTTAATATGCTAAAATCATCATTGATATCAATAACAATTGTATTTTGTTAGATTGATGTACTAAAGACTTCGTTTACTTATACCACTCTTATTGATGTTTTCTTCTAAATTTTCAAGGAGATTGGCAATGGATTGGAGAATTGATTACATTTATTTTTGACACACATTTTGGTGTTGATTCTTTTGAATGCAATTGTGATTCACCTTATAGTTACGTATTATCATAGAACATATGAGTGGGAGGATTTAGTTTAGTCTTGCTAATGGGAATCTCTTGCTTATGTAATGGTTTATTGCACTTGTAATGAAATATGTAATGGCCATGTTTGGATTATCCTCAATAATTGCCAAGAAGACTCTGATATTGAAGTTTATATTGAAGTTCATTATAATTACCTCATCTTTTGAAGTTCCGTTTTTTAGTGCACTACACTTTTGCCAATTCCACATCCATTTAGACCATGCAATATTTGTGAGAGTTAGCTTGACTGTCACCACATCCACTTTGAGGGGGTTCTTACTTGATGATGTTGGATTAAAAAGGCTTCATTGTTGAGGAAATGAATTGAAAGAATTTCCACTAAAACCTAGATTAGTGTTAAAGAAGGTTTTAAGTTTAGATGGAATTTAAGGTTCCATTTGAATGCTTTCTTTTTTAGCTACATTATGTTGCAAGATAAATGAAGCTAAAAGCATAAGTAGTCTTCCTACCTATTAAACCAAAAAAGGACATCTTGGTGGATAAACTTTTAATTATGTATTTTAGATTCTTCTTAGAGTAACAATGGTATGCTTGCTTTCTATTAAGAATGATGGTCAAGAATATAGAACCATTTTCATAAACTTGATGGGTGGTAAGCATGCCAAAGGAGAGCCCATGTTGACCAACTTTCTCAGGCTATGACAACCAAGGAATACCATGGGTTTCTTTGGGTACATTTGATAGAAGCTTGTATGTAATTGAGGCCATGTGTATTAGCAGTAAGACAAATTTAACAATTGTTGATTATTGGTTATCCGATGTCCAAAAGTTGTTGGACGCATTAGGGTGGCTAATTGAGTGGAATGGCATAATTGTAAATATGCTTTTAGTAGGGAAGGTACCTACATTTTGTTGTGACTAATGACATAGAATATTTTAGTTTACCCTAAATAGTCATAAATGTTGAGATAACTTCATGGTTGATTTTAAGCATTTCATTACACTAAAGTTGTCCAAGCTTAGAGTAAGTGGGTGCTAACATAAATTAGATAGGGTTAGATTTTAGTTACATGTTTTTCTTCTCGATTCATATAAAAAATTACATAAGTGTCTAAGCTAGCCATAACAAAGCATTGCCATTGTGAGGTTTTCAATGTAGGGATTAGACGATTCCTTAAGAAACATTTATCTGTCACCCGTTTAACTAAATATCAAGATTTAGTTAACATGCTATTTATCTATAGTAGGTAGAGCACTGGATAGATTCACATCATGAAGCTAGGAAGAGATAAAGGATTTAAGTTTTTTCTTAAAAAGAAAGGACTATTAGATTTCATGGTATGAAATGGCAAGGAAAGCTAGCAGTGATGGGATTGTAATGGAAACCAACAAGATACAAGGTATTACTAATTTGAAATGATTTATTAACATATCAATGATTTGTAACGTCTTATGCTTTCCAAGATGTTATTACAAGTTTGCCAAATTTTTCCATGGTTGTTGCATCTATTGGTCAGCGAACAAGAAAAGGTGTAGTTTTCATATTTTCTATTCAAGGTGCATAGAACTTTGATGAGTTTGAAAGAAAATTGAGTTTAGCTTTATTATTTACCTCACTATAACATGGTAAGCCCTATCATGTCATCACTGAACCATCACATATTTGATTAAGCGCTATTCATATGTAGGTTGGTCTTGGTGTAATTTATCGGTATAAATAGTTATGTGACCAATGAAACTAGTTAATCCATGATTTTGATTTTAATGCTACAATACTTATCCAAAACATTTGTGGCATTACTTATGTGGGGTTCAAGTTAAACTCTTTATCAACTACTTATGCATAAAATATATTAGTATTGAAAGGGAGCATCACTTATGGTAGCAACTCTAGTTAGAACTCATTAAAAGTTATTGTTTGGTATAAAATACTACACAAGCAAGGGTAATTTAGTAGTTGATGCCTTCAATAAAGGACTAACCAATGAATCCATGTTTTTAGCAGACCAAAAGGAAAGAGGCTAAGTTTGATTTTAGTTATATTTAGGATCAGTAGTGGTATAATATTTTGTACCTCAATTTGGCTTGTTTGGCATCCTTGATAAGTAGTTCGATTATTTGAGGTCACTTCAATAGTGGTACCTAGGGTTATCATTTTAGACTACAATGCAAAGCTTACATCCCAATTTATTAATCTTTTACATCAGGCAATGGTAACTACTCTTAGATTTTGTATAGCTATTCACTCCTATATTAGTAGAAAATTAAGAGGATAATTTATGGCATAGAATAAGATCTTACTCAAAATAAGTCCCAAAATTTTCCATTACTTGAATTTATGTATAAAAATTGCTAATAATTTGTCATTTTCATGGTGCAATTTGAAGCATCGCATGGTTAGTGTTATAGGTTTCCATTGCATTGGGCAATGGCTGAGACTATGTATGCTTTTTGTCTTTAATTTCGGAAAGTGATTAGTAAGGAGATATTTAGATAAATTTGTAGGTCGTGGTTTGTGGAAGATCATCAAATGAAGAAAACGTTTGTAAACAAGTATTGGGTCATTTTCATTTTATGGATTGGATATCAAGTTTGACGAAATATGTACAAGACCACATATGAGATGTTTAAGAATAGCATGAGCATTGCATTTATTGGTAGAACTCTTCTAGTTAGAATAGTTGATGCATATTTTTGAGTTCAATGTTAAATAGCAAGAAAATCCAAGTATACCTTTGTCAAGGTCCCTTTCATTTCCTTGGTCTAGTAGGAGGCTTATTTGAAAGTGGAAAGTTTTGTTCTTTTCGAATGGATGTTGTTTTTTTGGTGAATTTGAGGTTAAAATCCCAATTAAGATGTAGGGATTCTTAACCCTCCCTTTTGGCTAACCCATCCAAGTTATGTTTCTCCCATATTATTGATAAAAAACATTTATGTTTTACTAATTAGGTTTAGTTGTTACTAGATGTGGTTTTGATGAAAATCATATATTGTAATGGTTCAAGGTTGATGGCATGATGAGTGGTGAAACCTAAAGGAGGGTTTGATTAAAAAAAAATATATAATACATTTTTGTATAATAATATGCTATAATTAGATACAAAATGTAATTGGGATCTGAGTGTAAAGCACATTTTTTATATAAGTACAACATTGTTATCATATAGTATAATCACATAATGAGCATTAATGCAAGATTTCTCAGCTTCTATTATACTCAAATTTTGTATCACAAAATGCAATTATAACACTTCATATGGAAAGATCTAGTATGTTTAGCAGCTAATGTGAATGCATAGAAAGCTAACTCATGAGCATACCAAGCATATCACATTAGCACATAATTGCACTAATAAGAAAACAAGCCATTGCTCTAGGTAATACTGTGACTATATATGAACAAAGTCACCAATCATCTAGGCATGATAATATTAGAAGAAAGATATTTGAAATCCAAGGACTTGTGTCGAGTGAGTTAAAGATTTCATAATATGTTTTATGATATTCTTCTAACATAACTAATTAAGAGAATTATTGCACAAGAGAATTGTTGGGTTATGATGTTAAAAATATGTGTGTAGTGTATCTATAAATCATGTATGAATATTAGATCACATAATTATGATAACAGGTAATGTTTGTCAACAAAATAAGACTTTGGTCAATGTACCATATGGTATAGGTATTGTAATGAAACAATACAAAGACATTTAATAAACCTGTTTTTATTGTTAAGCTACTATTGTTCCATACCATTATAGTTATGATTCCCTAAACCTAAATAATGGAAATGACTTTGATAATTTTTGTTCCACTAGGATTTAGTGATTTTGATTATTATATTAGCATGGTTTAATCCTTGGCATGGTTCTTAGTAAGAGGGATTAAGGGGTTATGAATGAATATATATAAGGTGCTTTGATTAATTATCTTAAAAACCATAGAGAATTTATTAAATTAATGCCTTGACTAATGGATGATTACCTAATCCTATTTAAGTATTAAGATGTAACTTTTTTAGGCTTTAGCTAAAAAAAGTCATCAGAATAAGTAAGGACAACTATGAGAAGCTAAGGGGAAGACGAAGAACGATCTATGAGCAAGAAGAGCAAAAATGACATTAAGACTTTAAGCAGGAAAAGTATATGCTCTTAAAAGTCGTACTTTTGAATTACAAGGTAGCGTGGCACTCAAGGTTTTGCACCTAAATGTTCATAGTTTTAAAGTAAAGCTTGTGGCTGACTTTATAAAGTGACATGTGGATAGTTCTAGTCAATATTATGATCAGATAGGAAGGAAATTAATTCTAACGCGAAAACTATTTAATAATCTAAAATTTACTCTACTTGTTCCGCCGACTCAATAGTTGAGGCTAAATGTAATGATCGGATAGGCTCACTAAATAAAGACGGTGAAGGCTTCGAAAGCTCACTAAGTGTTAGGCATGGTTCCCTACAAATTATAAGATCCTAAAAATTAAAGGTTGTAGTTATTGTATAATTCAATTAAGTAAAAAATGCATTGATGCCTAGTTTTATCATAATTCTAAACGGTTTAATCCATGGGTATAAAATTTCCTAAGGTTCACGATTTTAGTCACTTGGACTAAACACTGATCATCACATAATCACCCTCAACTAATTCTCTTGGTTATTTATGACCATATGCTAGTTGTTTATTTTTTTATTAATTGATTTAATTTTTTTAGCAATAAATTTATGAAATGATGAAATATGATGAGCAAAAGACCTCATAAACTCAATAGAGTAGAAATTATGAGGTAAGGGAATGAAATCAATTGGACTTTGAGGATGTTTTTCAAAAAGAAATTAATAAGGTCTCAAACATGTTGTTTGATTAGTAAATTCAATAGGTGATAATAAAAATCCCAAGTTGAAATAGGTTCTCCTATTAGGATTGAAGAAGATGTCCTAGAGTTTGTTTGACTACATTTTATTCAATAGTCTGAATATGATAAATTGATTAAATATTAAATATTACTGAAACTAAATGATTTACTTCGTGATGTGGTGAATGTGGTGTGCAGCAACCTAAAACTAGATATATAATAGGTTGAGTATCTATTAAATGTGGGAGTTTGTTTAGAAAGTCAACAAGAAATATGTTCATACATTCTTTTAAAAAGGGTTAAGCTATGAGTGGTGTGGTAGGCATACTAATAAGTGATTTCTTTATTATCACGAACTAGTTAACCTTGTAATTGGCTATCCCTCTTAATCTCAACTAGTCAAATGATACTATGTAATTTTCCTTTTCCTTTGTAATCCTATTTTGGAGTTTTTGGGATATAAATGATTTTTTGAGAGATGTGAAGGGTGTAGCATGATCTTCTTTCCATTGCATACAAAAGTGCACATATTCACTCTTCCATGTAAGGGATCATCTTGCTCATATGACCAACGTATTCCTAAGATATGATTGCTACTTACATTAAGATAACATCACATCATAATTCCTCAAGATGTTATCCTAGCTTTAAAGGACCATAACATATTTCTTGTATGAAACTTAAAGTTTTACCAGCCTTGGATGTGTTTTGTGGGTGTGGATGGTCTACGAGTATTAATTCTAGGCTTTTTGTATTGTTGTGCATCATGAAATTGGTATAGATACATCTATTTCAAAAAATCTTACATTTGCCTTCAATTCTAATGAAGGTAACAATAATGTTAATTCATTGCCAATCTTTAAATGGTCTTAGTGTAGTTATACTACATCTCATGATAATTATGGGTGGTGCAATTTAGTAATGATGTTTACTTAACGCTTGTAATTCTTCTTTGGCTTTCTTATTTGGCTATTTAAAGTTATCTTCCATAAATTTAACACTTTTGTCTACTTTTATGTCTGGATAGGAGTCTCTCAGGACACTGGGTTTTGACAGGCTGTCTTCTATGAAAATGACAACACTTATCTCCAAATGTAATTAATGACTTATGTGAGGGTTAGATTTGACCTATTAGAGTTATGGGTGGTTGGCCATGGGTTGCTTATGGAATGGAAGTAGTGAGAATTATTGTACTAATGGTACAAGTTTGGTGACAGGAAGTTGTTGAAGGTATCTCACTATTATAGGCAATCGATCTTCTTAAAAAAAAATCTTTGTGATCAAGGGCCACTTTATTTGAATTTCTAAACAAGTAATACTTCTTAAATATAGCTCAACTTGAAGAGACTTTTTAAGCACAACTCATAAGTGACACCACATTCATCAATAGACTTTTAACCTTAACACTTCCCATAATTAGGGTATTATCTAATGTTTATAGAGATAACACTTTTCAAATGTTTGAAAACACAATCTTGAATGTGATGTTAACTAGGGTTTTGTCAATTTGTGCTTTCAAAACTCACTAAGGTCATACCAATCATAATAATGCCCTTTTCTAATTTTCTAATTTTGATATGCTCTATGGTCTAAACTATCATAAAATTTAGAGCTTCTATTTTAACCATGTTAACTTGATGATCTTCATTCCAATCTTTTCTTCTATCATAACTATGTAGAGTAGTTCAATGTCTAGGTCGACATTCCAGCTAGTAAGGTTCATTTTCGAAGGATATTTCCCCTACTTCAAAATAAGTTTTCTTGGACATACTTGATGAATGATTTCCACCTAACCCACATTTTCTCCATTCTTCCAATCATTTTGTGCATGTTTCTAAGGTTATTTATATATCTTGCATGAAATGGATCAGTTTTAGAATTACTTGTTATATTAATGAGTCTATGAGTGGTTGTGATGGATGAAAATTAGACATTCTACATAATTTTTTGGACCTAATGGTCATAAGCTATTAGGCTGCAAATAAAGGTCATAATTTTGAGTTTTAATGAAAAATAAAATTAAATATATTCTAAGATATAATAACAAAAGACTATATAAATAAAGCACTATTATAGCTTCAAACATGTATATATATATATATATATATATATAAATATATATAATTTCTTTTAAGAATTAACAATACATGCATTGAATTAAAAGATAAATGTTTAATATTAATCTAAAATTAATGTATTTTCCTAAAGCTAACCATATTCTAATACAATGCTAATATAGGATGATATGCTAAACCTTATTTTACATCATAGGCAATTTAGAAGTTCTTAGATTCAAGCACTATATCCAAAGATTGTCCTGTCTGAGGTTCTTCAAGTTTAGAATTAGAAATTGTTTGATCATCAAACAAGTAAGTACTTTTCCTAGAAGCTAACGATGTCTACTATTTTTTCACTTAAGGAATATCAACAAAAAGAAGTAGTTGAAACAACCCACAACTACTGTATTAATATTGGTGGTAAAGGGGAAAGTTACACACATAGTGGAGTTCTTAAAATGTCAAATAAGAAATCAAATTGTCATGTTCAAAAACTACATTGGAAGCGATTAGTAAATTTCTTAATGGTTGAAATAAATTGGTTAACAAAATTTCTGGTGATTATGATGCTCTTATAAATGTTGGATAATAAGTCAAGATCTCTCGTTTTGAGACTCTTATGCTTATTCCTAAGACACCTTCAAAAATATACTATCTAATTATTTGCACGCAACACCCTTATATCAATCAAGATTGGTGATAGCAATTCATTACTTCATTAAAAAATTTACTTTTGTACAACATGGCAAGCATCCTTACTTATAGAGAAGTTAAGGTTAAAAATTTTAATTTGATGGCATATGAATACGAAATAACATTTTTGAATACAAAGTGGTACATTTTTTAATTATTAAGGATATTTTAGAATTCCAAAAGTTACCACAAATTACAAATGAAATGCTTTTAATTATACCAATTATGTATCCTTCAAATGCTATAAAATGTAATGACATAAGTAGTTACCATATAGGGTTGTGTGTTTCATGCAGTGATCTAAAGAATGATGAGGTAGCTGGTAATGCAATTGAATGGTCAGTGCATGTTTATGGGTTATGAATTTTTGTGGATTGGGTGCGTTCTTGTTGTTGGGCAACATAAGATGATGGGTCAATATAGGTTAATAAGATCAACTAGTTTAAAAGGGTCGGCATGGGTCGAGTTGGCCATGAAATTTAGCACGGGTAGCAATAATGGTGGCACATAGTACAATATGTTTGATGGCAACAAAAAATGTCCATAGCATAGTTTTAAGCCTTTTTAAAATCCTTTTCAACCAAATGTATTCTTGATGGAATTACAAGCATGTCATAAAGATGCGCCATACTCAATTTCAAGAAGGAAATATTAAAAATGGTGCAAATTGTAGTTAAAATGCTTAAATTAATATGTTGATTCAAAAACGTAACGAAGTAATGAAAAGTAAACAAAAAAAAGTAATAAACAAATATAAATAAAATGTTAACGATAATAAAGATGAACGAGAGGTAAAGGAGCTAGTCCTAGCATGGCTATGAGTCTGAAGATGACTAGTATACCTTCAAGTAAAAGTTCAACATAATATATGGAATGCTACTATGTTAATGTTGCCTCACTATATTATTTTGGGCATTCAATCAACCTTCTGACTATAATTCTGTGGCCTTGATGGCAAAAGGATATGTTTGAATTACATAATTACAACAAACCACTCTATAAAATATTGAATGTATAGACCATTATTTTGGTACATTAATTCTTCAGGTTTTGACTCATTATTTTTTGGATAGTAGAGTAGTGCTAGTGAGTGATTTTTCCCTTTTTTACATAGATTTGTTTTACATTTACCATGTGAAATGTTTCCATTCAATACATATTGACTATAATTTTGTCATGCTTTTTAAGGTTCCACATTGTCTTCTATTTCCAACCTTGGTAAATATTGGACCCAAGAAAAGGAGATCCTTCAAGCAACATTGGCATATGTAATCCATAAACTACTTCATTACAGCCAAGGAAAGAATGGATGAATCACTGTATTCATTCATGGAAGCAAAAACATTCATGTCTCCTATAGTAATCAATGTACTTCTTAGATTAGTTGCAATTAAGGTTAAATTGTTCCATAATGTTGTTCTCTCTACCCTCATACACTTGGCATATACAATGGTTTAGTACACAAGTGGTTGGATTCTAGACTTATCATGAAATAGATAAATGAATTGTTCATCATCACAAAATTTATGACATTATGTGCTTCATTTCCAAAGCACTTATATCTTGTTGGAAGAATTTCTTACAAAATGTCCAAATTTAAATGAAGTAGCCAAGTGGGGTAACTTCTTGTCATATGACATTTGTTTTAATAGGCCTAATAGTGTCTTATTTTTGCAGATAATTAGATACTTGAGGTGAGAGATTGTTCTCATGTTCTTATGTTCATCTACAATTTTTAAAAGATTTCACCTTTTGTGTTCTTGCAAACTTCATTTATATTCAAAACCTTTATTTGTGCTTCTTTTAAATATCCTAGTCTATACTTTGGCAAAATGATAACGATTAACTTGTATTATTTAAAAATTTATTTCTCTTTGTGTAAGTCATTATTTGTTGATTAGGTTTTGAAGAAGAAGGAATCCTTGATAGTATTACCTCCTTATTTTTCTTATATATAACCCTTTATAACTGCAACAATAATTTTAGATCTTGTCTATAGTTATTTTTTCCTCACTGTTTTGTCAAGATAAGTTTACACCTATCTATGTTCATGAATTTATTTTGAGCTTCACATGAGACATCACAACTATTAGAGTTGTCAGCCATATTAAGACTTGAGTGTTAAGAATTATCCTCATTAACACTATGTTATAGAGAGCTTACAAGTTTTGTAAATAGATGCAATAGATTCCACTTAGGTTCCTCTTTATTATTCACCTTCTAATTCTATTTAATTGGAGCATACCCAAAGAAAATGAGTTCTAAATTCCTTATACTATTTTTATACACACTAGAAGAGTTATCATACTTGCAACTTACTAAGTAGTAATTATGTTGATTACAACATTGTTTTCTTTCATAGAATCCATTTGAATTCGTTCACTTTTTCATTATTTTGACCAATTTGGTAGTTCTTTTGCAAAATCTACTTCAACATGGTCTTTAGCCACCTTTAGATGGGTTTCATTTAGAGTTTTAGTATCCATAGCAAGCAGGTTTCTTTAAATTATAGCATGGAATTGAATGCCACGTTATTATTGAGTAATTCAATAGGTAGGCACTAAACTAAAACTCCTCCTAGAGCAAAGAATAACTTGGTGTTGAGATTAAAATTTCGATGCCACATGAAGATTTCAAATTTAAAATCTTCCAAACCACACAACTTTTAAAAAAGGTAAACAATCCTCCTCAAATGTAGTCAAGAAATTTTTCTTGTTGCCAGTCAAACATTAACCACAATTTGGAACCCAAGTTTATGAAAAACCCTACTTATGATTCCATGATAAACAGCTGATATGAGAATTTTTCATTCAATGCTAACTTAAATAAGTAACCATTTTCTGTATTTTCTCTTCCTCAATGAAGAGTTCTTACCTATTTGGTGTAGAGTTTTTTGTTTGATAAATACTTCATTAAAGGAGAGGTTAAGGAAGGGAATGCCCATTTGAGCTAGTAATTTGTTTGAGCAGAACAAAAATTAAATTAAGAAACTAAATTAGCAAGAGGTAATACTATTACTTTTAATCTCCAACTATTAATTGATATATCTCCAATGAAACCTTTACTGGGACAAAGATCACTTTATGTATCTTCTGTTACACAACACACATTACCTGGAGGAGATCTTGTATCACTTGTCACCTATTTGAGTAATGTAAAAGTTATTAGCTGTATTAACTCTTATATTAGCTTTGCATAGTAGTTAGAGATACTCCAAATAAGATTTCATATCTAATGTTAATTAGACAATGCTACTATATATAGGAATATATATATATATATATCCTTTGTACTACATGTTATTTCTAGTGCAAGACATGAGGCTTCCTTATAGTGCTCCTCTGCTCACTCTTATCCAATATTTTTCACGGTTTAGAGACTTAGAAGTCATTTGGGAGCAAAACTTAAGATTATTAGAGTTTGTAGATCTATTCGATGACATTCTTTTTCTTTTATGATTAGAAATAATTGAGCTGTTATTTTTGTTATTGAGTATAGATTGTATATTTCGATGGATGTTATAGTATAGCAAATTTTTTTTAGTAGACATCAACATTTGTATTTTTATGTTCACTATAGGATGGACTTGGTTATAGGGTCATTCGAGAATTTTATAATTATGTTTTTATATCTTGGATTGTAGTTATGGAATTATTTGACTTATATCATTCTGTAAGAGTTCTTACATAGATAGTAACATTTGTGGTACCAAAAGTGATATCTAGAATTAGTTGCTTTTGTGGATGCTAAAAAAAATTGCTAAATTCTTAGTGTAACTATAAAATCCAAATGAGGAATAATTGTACGCTTGAAGAAGTCGCACAGTAAACTCAAATGAGCTAATATAAAGGAAAGTAAACAACATTATCGCAACACTTTTCATAAATTACTAAGCACAAAACCTATATGTTACAAAAGCAATATGGAGAAGATTTAAATAATGAGTGAAGTTTTTATCAACTCAGATGAAATATGAAGTTTAGAAATGATTAACATGTAGTCAAAGCAACAAAGATTTAGTTAGATAATATATTATAGCAAATTCACAAATTTGTAGTAATAAGTGCTTTTTTCTGAATTTTGATGATACATAAATGGAAATATTAGGAAATTCTCAATTGAAAGTTCTATTATTTATATTTTTTAATTTATTAAACACTATTTTAGATGTTATAATTACCTAAAAATTTTGCTTACATTGTTATCAATAAGCTAATAGTAGTGTCATGACTTCTCATGTTATTATGATAAAACATTTATAAATTTGTGATAAGTGAATCACCCAATGAATTGTCTATACCACCCATGTATTTTTGCTATGCAAATTGTACCATACATGTATAATGGAGGAGATTGTAAGGTATGATTAACACATGCATCACACATCATTAAAAAGACTCATGTTTTTAAAACATTATCATGCACAATCATGACAATCATGCAAGGATAATCTTCATAAGACTGACATATATACAAGTTATTTAATGATTCTATACCTCTTAATACTAGATTACTCATGTACAATGAAATTTTGCAAAAACCTGCAACACTTTAGGAAATATAAGTAAAATAATGTGATTGTTCTAGTATGATGGCATGTACTTTTGTAGCATTGACTTATGATTTTTAGGGTAAATTTATTGCATATGTGAATCATTTGTAAACAATTACTATATGAATTAAGACAACTATTCATAGTTCTAGGCTTGTGTTGATTATACATATATGCTATTAGAACATTCATGTATGATTCTATGTTGACTTAATTTTATATTATCATTCTAAGGCTTGTTTGTTAGACTGTATGAAATATTCCATCATATTGTATGATGAATGAAATGGTTGGATGTACTAATAATTATGTTGTGTCATACATGTCTGACATCTAGTATCATGATGTATGTTAATGCTATAACTAGTTATTTAAGTAATAAAGATTGTCATACTAATACTGGCAACGTATGAAGAAGAACCATATAGGGTCTAATGGCTTGCTCGAAGGAGCCTTATAGTAAATAAAATGAGTCAATAAATTGGAAACTAGATAAGTTTTTTATAACATAGTTCAAATCTATTATGCACAAATGCTATACCTCACAATAATAATGCAACAAAGTTTTGAACTGATGGGTAAAGCTTTTTCCAACCACATTGAAATATGAATATTTGAATAAAATGACAAAAATTAAAAACTCAAAGCATAAGCTAGAGATGATATCACAATAAATTCATATAGTTGCAACAACTAGCACTCTTGTTCTTTCTTTAAATGATAAAAAAATAGCAATATTAGGTTATTTTTAGTCAATAGACATGTTATTTATATTTTTTCTATAATTAAGTCCACTTTTATAAGTTTTAGTTGCTTAAATTTATTTTACAAAGAGATTAACTAGTTGTTAGTAGTGTCACATTGAGTTTGTGTTCTTATGATTATATGTTAATAAACTATTCATAAGTGAATGAAATGACTTGTCTAATGAACTGTATATACTATCCAAGTATTTTTTTCGCAAAGCATATCATCTAACTATGATATTAGATATTGTAAAGGATAATGCACATACATAACAAATTATTAAAAAGTTCTTGAGTATTTAAATCATTATAATGTATCATTACCATAATGGTGCAAGTATAAACCACTTAAGACACACATAAGTACTGGTTATCAAGCATCATACGCATCAAAAAAGTGGATTATCTATCTACAATGATGTTTTTTACAAAATTTTAGAATCGATGGGTTTTTTATGCACTTTCTACATCTATGATTGTTGGATTAAACTAGTACAATGGTATGTTCCTTTTAGAATTGAATTGTTATCCATTTGATAAATTTATTGCATATGTGTATGATATGTAAATCTTTGTCATGCAAAGCTATCATTGTTTTGGCATAGTTCCAGGCTTTTGTTAATCATATACACATATGTTATTGGATCATTTATGTATTATTCTACTATGACTTAATTTTATCCCATGTAATTTCAAGGCTTCCTTAAAAGAATGCACTACGTATGCCTTGATATTATATGATGCATGAAAGGGTTAAATACACAAAACAAGTAGTTTACTCACCAACATCTAACAACCATTATCAAGATGTATAATAATGTTATAATTTGTTTATTTAACTGAGAGTGGTGGTCGTACTGGTATGATGAGAGCATAGTTCATATACCACTAAGAATACTAAGTATACATCATTTGGGCCATTACAAAGTAATTAGACCACATTACCATGACAAGAGACATCATTTTGTAATATACAAAGGTAGGTTGTAATTAAAGTTTTTCAACTAGTTTATTTCATGCTACAAAAGTTTGTTTTAGTCATAAGATTTATTTAACTATATAGACCTGAATCATACATTGATAATTTGTATTTATTCACTACATTGGCTCATTAAAGGAAAGATTAACATGATGGTATGATTTAGTTGGAAGAATATGATCCTTTATTCCATAAAGTAATGAGTAAAGTTCTAAAATTCTATTTGAGTAGTAGATGATGAGCTTTGTGTGGTCAACTAGTCAACAAAAAAAGTTAAGTCAACTAGTTCCATGGTTTGAAAGCTATGTCATGTTCTCAACAATGCCACTGATAACAAAACTTTCATTACATGTGGTTTGCTCTTTCACTCTAGTCATTAAGCATATATTCTATGTAAACTACATCTTTCATAAGTGATTAATAAATATTTTGCATGGTTGAGTTCCCCTCAAACATCATAATGCTTAGGGTCATTAATCTCCCTTTACTGATGATTAAATAAACCTTACTAAAATGAAAACTATGCCAATTTTTGACACATCAAAAGTATGAAAATAGTTGAAAAGTTATGCAATATTAATGCTAAAATATTCAAGGAAATTTAGAATTAAGACATATCAAAACCTCTCCTTGAATGAGTACTCAATTTCCTATTAAGTTAAGCATGTTGCATGTTACTTTTTTGAATCATTTAAAAGGGTTATTAATTGAAAAGGTTATCCAAATTCTAGTGAAGATGTTGATGGTAAGGGCTTTGCAAAGATTCTACAAATTTAGTGCTACATGGAGAAAACCTAGAGTACTATCATTTTTTTCTCTAAGAGCTCAGTTGATGTCATTCTTAATGTCGTTGTTCTTTGTATAGGAAAGCTTAAATGCACCCTTTTGTAAGAATATAAAACTATTAGTGTAATGATGGACTAGTTCATCGGTGAAGTGTAGGCCATAATCTTAAACATATTACCTAATCTAAAGAACTTAAGCTGCACAATTACTAACTACTGTGTTTGGAGATTCTATTGTAAATAAAGAAGAAATATTTTTCTTTATTTATAGCCCATGAAATAAGGGAGTTTCCATGAAATGAAAACGTAACAGAGGCACACTCCTTTTTAATTCTACTCAAAGCAAATTTAACACCAGTCTTGGCAACTAAGTCAAAACTTTTCCACATTTAGTGTATCATAGCCATAGAGATTTAGTTTCCTTATGATATTTAAAATTTTTATTAAAAGCTTTAATATGAGATTCCTTTGGATTGTCTTAAAATATTACACTCAATTCTAAGCTAAACACAAGTCAAGGCCTATTAGATTTAAGAAAAGTAATGAAACAAATATCATTTTATACATCTTCACATCAAAGACCTTATTCCCTAATATTTTCTCTATCATGTGCTTCTACAACTTTTCCTTTAATGTCGTTATCTAATGGTTCATCATTAAAACATAGTTCTTCATGCGTCTCAACTTGATTAAATTTCATTTGGTTACTATATAATCTACTAGGAGACTCATGAAGCCTAGCTTGAATAACTCCCTTTACAACTTTAGTTCTCTTATTCAGTATTCTATATTACTTACTATTCATTAGCACTCCTAGAAAATTCCCACAATAGACATGTGATCAAGTTATCTAATTTTTTTCCATTAATAAAAATGAAGTATTTAAGAAACTGCAACACATGCAAATAAGATATTTTTAGTTTTTTTCATATAATATTTCATAAGGTGAACCATGAAGTAAAGGTCTTATAGAGAATTTATTACTTACATAACAACAAGTGTTCATTACTATAGCATCGAAACTCTTTAGTACATTATATTCATTCAAAAATGGTTAGCCATGTCCAATAATGCTATATTTGTTTCTCTTGCCTATATCATGGTTTGAGGTGTTTTAGATGATGAGAAAGTTCGTGACAGTTGACTACAATTACGATATCCTAAAAATTAATTTTTTAGATTTGCTTTGTTCATTAGTTCTAATAAATTGTAGGGATAAGACATGTTCCTTTTACAATATATCAAATAAATACGTAAAATATTCAAATGATAAATTTCTTGTTAATGAAAACATTTAAGTAATCTAAGTGTAGTGATCAATAATCTGAGTACCATAGTTCCTTCGTCCAAGATTTTGTGGATGATTGGGTTTCCAAACGATTCTGTGTGTAAGAACTCCAATTATCTTCTAGTCATCAACATATTTATAGCTCTAATTATGATTTTCTGTCTTTTCTAATTAATGTGCACGCATAGACTTATCACCCCAATAAAGATTAGGTAGACAATTCACAAACTATTACTTTGTGATCCCATGAGCGTTGATGAGCTTTGATGGCATAACCTTCTATGCCAAAAATAAACACAATTCACTTATGATGTTAATCTAGAAATGAAATTCATAAGTATTATTACTTCCAAGTGATACAAAGATGGGTTTATTAATTTTGCTAATAATACATCCTTAAAAATTAAAAAATATTGCTAAACATAGAGTCATATAATTGTTTAATGTAATGAAGAATGTGCTTAAAACTATTCACTAATAGTATGCTTAGATGTGTATAACTCACAATCTATTTTGGTTCAAATGACCCTCTCCATGGAGTTTTCTCCAAGTGTGACTTGACACCATCTTACTACTTCAAAGGGATGAATAAGTAAGAGTCACTAATCATGTTCCATGAGTAATAACTATCTAGTTTCCACACACCCTCCATGCTCTTTGATGGAAGGCAAGTATGAAAATGCCAACCACGTGTTAGATATGGAGACACAAATCCTTTTTGTTCTAGTTGTCCTAACATAAATACCCATTAAACTTTCTCTGCTTACTCAAATATATCTTGGAAACTTAGAGTGAATATTACTTTTAGTCTTACGTTGAGATGCAAGGTGCCCATATTTTAAAATATAGCTACAATTTGTATAACTAGCATAAGAAACACTATAAAAGTTGATGACAAGATCATTGGAATGAAAAGTGGCATCGTGCATGAATTCTTTTGAATGAGTTCAATTAATAAACTAGAATATGTTTTTGAATTATCACATGAGCTAGCTCCACTCTAATAGTTTTTATTTCAATTAAATAATTAATAGTGCCATGATTTAAATGTTTAAACTAGCCTAAAAAGTTAAATGCACTTCTTTTAGCTAATTTAACATAAAGAAAATTTTTTAATATTTAAGAAAATTTTCTATGTTGTGTTTGTCATAATAAATACTAGGGGAATAATATGCCTCATTACCATTAGAAGTACACACAATGTCTCCATCTAATAACATATGACAATTATGGCTCTCTTTCTTCTCTTCCTCCCTTTAGATGAATTCATTAGAGTTAATCCAAGTAGTTTTCTTCTTTCTCTTGTAATTTTTAAAATTTTGAAACTCTCACTTTATGCATAGGGTAACCACAATGAATGTGTATAGGAATTTTTTATTCTTGGAACCCATGTTCATTATTGAGCCCATTTTCATCATTGAACCCATGTTCAACATTTTGTACCTTCTTCCAATGTAGCTTGCTATCTATATTGATTAACCTACTTGCAACAAAAGTTTAAATATGTAAGATAATCCTTTATAAAGTAAGGGTATCTTATAAGTGGAAGAGAATCTAATTTTTCTGGCTCTTCCATCGTTTCCTTTTTCTTATTCTTTACATATAAATCTTCTTTTTTTCTTCTTACGAGAATCATTTCATTTATAAGAAGCATGCACATGAGTTTATCAAGTTAAAGTGTAGATACATGCATTACAGCTTGATAATAGTGCACAAAGGATAATACTAATTTTGGAGAAAATAAGTTGTACACCTGATCTATACATGAAAGCTTTCTACCCATGTTTGACAAGATATTAACAATGTTAGTAAATCTAGTGAACAAAATCTAACATATTCATTAAATTCCACAAGAAATAGCTCATAATCATGAACCAAAAAATTGACTATTCTCTATTATACCTAGGACACTTAATAGGTGACCTTCCAATTTATACCAATTTTTATAAGCTATTTTATGGCTCCTTGCCAAATTACATTAGAAGTAGAGAGATTACAATGTAGTATACTCATATATATTGATAGATTTTTAATCTAGTTAGTCCTTTTATTATTCCTCTATAATAAACTCATGAATTCATTTTCTTATGCATTCACAATTCAAAAGTTTAGCACATAATGTAAAATGCTATTTAACATTGCCACAAATGTTTGAGTCTAAGAACATAGACCTTATAGTGAACACAAACCTTGAAGTTGCGTGATATGATATACACAGATGTTCTCAGGCATAGCTACATGGCTTATGTTTAATGTCAATTATTTTCTACTTATGGTAAACTACTTTATCAAATTGCCATCTAGAGTTTCTTAACATACAATCATGGAGACCAACAAAATGAGATGATTTCCTAATTATATTCATTGTTATCACAAAATAAGAGAACTTTTCCAAATGTATCAAAAGGAAAATTCCAAATTTCCTTTTGACCAAGCAATATATAATTTGTTGCTATGTGTATGAAGGACAATTCTTAAATACAAAAATTGACGTTGTCTTACTATTAACATGTATAGAAAATGCTTCAAATGAACTATACAAATCAGTAAAGATTAATTAATCAAATGTGTTAAAAATGAAATTTTTCAAAGTGATACATCATTTATGCTTTCCACTCTAGTAATAATAAATGATGCCAGGGTGGATTAATGCAAGTATGCCAAGTTAGGAGGGATTTTACATACTCCACAACGATTAGATTATGCAATATTATATCATGATGTTAATTATTATTACATCTAACTTCTACTCAAAGAAATTCTAAACTCTATCAATAGTTGTGTAAGACATGAAGGTGTAGATGAGATCACCTTCACAATAATAGAAAAGATATTTAGAAGGTTATTGAAATACAAACATCATTAGTGCAAAGGGAAAAGTTAGAATTTGATTTATTATGTACTCTAAATGAAAATAAATTTTGTTTTTAATATTCCTAGTATGGTAATTAGAAGAATTTAAATCTATTGGATTATCTCCACATTACTTGTCATAAGCCATAGTTGAGCTTATTCTGGCAATATATTAGAGGGAGCAAATGAATTCGTTTAGATAATTATCACCCAATAATTCTACTTCTTGTGTGAAGGAAAATAGCTGAACCATTGTGCACAACGTAAGGGAATTACCCCCTTTTGATGTAACTTTCCAATTGTCTAGGCTATTCTTTTTTTTGATTCCCATAAATTTTGCTCACATTGTGTTGGAATTAAAGAATAGCAAACATAATTTACGTGTAAATATCTTGATTCTTGTGGCAATGTTCTTTATTCCTAAGCCATTTTTCTAAACTAGTTTGGCTATTACCTTCAGAGAAGTCCCATTAAAGCTAAATGGGTTATTGGAATTTTTTTAGAGAAATTTCTCAATGGACATTTCTAGCCATTTTATAGATGATTTAGATAAATCTAACCCCATTAAGAAGTGTGCTGGTATGAAATTTAGTACACTCATAATTTATATTAGCAGGTTACCTTTTCGTAACTACTTATTACTCTAGTAATTTAATTTTTTTGGTAATGTTGTCAGTGATATGCTGTAACATTTTACTTTTGTGCTTTATGACAAGAAATAAATGTACTTTTTTAATAATTGATGCTTTTACTAGAGCCTTATTAAAGCATATATAAGAATTCTACTTGGTTCTTTAGTGAGAATTTCCTTAATAATTTAAAAATGATAATGCCATCCATGAATAAGAGAAAAGCTTTATGCATGAAACCTTTCAATATTAAAAAATTGTTCATTTACCATTTAGAATACAGATTCTTAAATCCACATCTTAAAGACTTTACATCCATGATAAATGAAGTTGGTGAAAGAGGGTCTCCTTTCTTTACACCTTTGCATGCTTTGGAAAAACCTAAAGGAAACAATTTATTAACATAGAGTACATACTAAAGCATAAAGTACCTCCTAAATTAGTGGTCATTTATAACCAACTAGATGAAAATTGCATGAAATCCTTACATTTTTGATATTTTAAGTAGGAAAGCCCAATTGGGTCTATGAAATGCGACTTGCACATCTAGAATAGCAATGAGAATATACATATATTCTTTTGTGATTAGTATTTCTTACAATCCATTAGCCAAAAGTGCTGCTATTTTCTTTTCCTTTTGCAAATGCAATCAATTCTATTAAAATTACTACTTGAGGGTTATTAGTGAGTTTATTGAGAAAACTTTTTGAAAACCATCATGGTGATGTTTTATAAATTTATAGGTCTAAAATCCTTGGATGATGTTACGAAGTTATAATTTAGTAATGGGATTAAATATGCACTAACAATTGATGAAGGAATTTGGCACCTACGAATGGAGTTCTAAGTGGCATCCAACAAATCTTTTGCAATAATGTCTTTGTAGTGCAAATGACATTACCTATAATTCCACATAGACCTTGTGAACTTTCACCATTGAAACCTTGCGCTACTCTGTTAAGATCTTCTACGGAACCATCTTGGGTGTTTGAGTCTGTTAGATCCTTATTAATACTGGAATGTATATTGTGAACTAATGCTTTGAATTGCTTCCACATTGTAATTCTCATCAAAGAAGGATAATAGTTCTTTAAAATACTAAATGGCCTATATTATTATCTAATCTACTTCATCAATCTAGGTTCCTTTCCCTTATTTTCTTGTTGATAAAAAGCTTAGATGTTTTGTCCATGATAGACATATTAATCTTGGACAAAAAATCTAAACTTCTAACTTATCAGTCATTGGAAAAAGATCGATGCTTTCTGTCAAAAATAAAAAATTGGAAAAAGAGCAATATTGATGATGAAGATCAGATAAGTATGGTGGATATTCAATATTTTTATGGCCTATAAGGAATTTAAAATTTTCTTTTTATTTCTAATGCATTTCCTCCTATGCATTGCAATATATTAAATCTACATGTGAATTAGACCACTTAGTTCTAGTTTCACCAACAAGGAGTGTGTCATATTGCTCTTCTAATGAGCTCATGGCATACTCTACTACTTTACCTCTTCTTCGCAAATCTTTAACTATTAATTCTCTATTATCTACATCTTTAACAAAATATTAGTAGATAATTTGCTCATTTGTTTTATCATGAGATCTCATATTGATCATATTATGCTCTTTAGTAAATGTTTATTAAATTTCTTGGTGCAACTAAATTCACTTATCCATTAATAAATCTACAAATGTAGCCATATGTGCAAAAATGCCAACATAGTCATGAAGCTCCCAAACATTGTAATCTATCATCAAGAATATAAAAAACATAAAATTCAAATGCTCAAATGGCATTAGAAGTCAGCTGCAATCCAAATTGAATATTCATATATATACATACATATATATATATATATATATATATATATATATATATATATATATATATATATATATAAATAAATAATATATATATATATATATATATATATATATATATATATATATATATATATATATATATATATATATATATATATATATATATATATGCCAAATTCCATAAATAATAGTCTATTATGATCCAATGTGTCTTAATAAATATAACTAATAATCAAGAATTAAAATAATGGCTCAACAATCATTAATTAAAGAAAAATGCAACAAGAAATGTCATCTAACAAATGCACTGACTCCAATGATCCCGTTTTTAGTTCTAAATGATCTCTATTTCCATGAACATTGAAAAAAATAAGGGAGACGTGCCAAAGCGCACAATAGGGAAACGTTGGGTCATACTGTAAAAGTAAGATACATTTAAAAAGTGATATACATAAATCATTAATGCATTAGGGAGGCTAAGTTTGAAATGCACCACATTGGATATAATAATCCTTTGAACTTTAAGGATGAAATCTAAATTAAGGTGGAGAGGATGTCTAAACCATCATTTTTACTACTTATTTGTACCTCAGGTTGATGTGGTATGTTACCTCATTATTATTTTCAACTTTACAATTTTAAATTTAAATATTCTTAAATTTTGAATGTTGAAAAAATTAGTATTTTTAATTTTCAACCTTCAATATTTAATGTTGGAAGAAGTAAGGATAGTTTTATTTTGAATGCCTTATTTTATAAGATGATGTACTACATATATTCTTCATAATATTAAGCTAAATAGCTTATAGGAAAATCTTTGCAACTTATTTATCCTTATGCAACGAATGATATATAGCATAAAGATGTGAATGAAGTTCTTAAAATCAATGAATAGTTTACCTTTAATTTGGGAGAACTGTGTGCCAATGATAAAACCCTTATTAGTTGTTAATAAAATTCCTTAATTTAATTGTTCTTTACAAAGACTATTTAAGCCTTAAGTTGTGTTTTTTATAGTTTTAAGGCGGGAACAAGTGATACTTATGAGGTTGAAGTGGAAATAAAACCTAGATAAAGAGAAGTCCTCTGCTATGATTACATGTGATAATTATCATTGAAATTATATATTAAATTTAGTTAAATTTTATAGAAAGATAAAAATTATTTGCTTTTTTTTTGTCTTCTTATAAAATATTGTTTAAATCCCACGCATATTCTTACTAAAATCAAACTCAAGAATTTAAGATATAATATCTGAAACACATGCTTGCAATGTAGAAATTCTTCGTTGATGTATATGGAAAATAAAAAAATTGGCCTTTGAATATCTGTTCTTAGCACTTATTCTTTCTTCAACAGGACATTACCATGTAGATTATCGTTAAAATTTTGTTGGATTGAAATACTTTGTTAGCACATGAATATGTATTCAAAATAAGCTTATTGTTAGCATGGAGAATGTCAAATAATATTCAAACTATTAAATGGAAAATTCGTGATTTATGTAATTTTTTTATTAAGACATGATATGGATGTTTTAAAAATGATAGCAAGTTATCACAATGATCTTGAAGGTTCTCCTTTCATTTTATGTAAACTAGTAATGCTAGCGTAATTTATTTGTGCATTTCACCAACTTGGCTGGTAGATATCTATCTTATTTTTTCACAACAAATTGAGATGTTTAAGAACCAAAAATTTATACTACCACGAAAATAAAATACATGCTTTTACGAAGAATTTTTAGAATAGTAATTTACATATAGTGCATGACAACATGATTAATCGTGATAGCAAATACTATTTCAACTTAAGTATCATAACATGAAGATGATGTATTTTCTATTATAAGAACTTGTTAAGAAATTTATAAAATGCTAGTTTATGCAAATTAAATCATATGTTAAACATGAACATTTGAATTGTATGTGCAAACTTAGCCCAACCCTTGGGATTTTTGTGACTGAAGATGTATTTACCTAAGATATCATTGGGTAGGTTATGACATGTAATAAGTCTAATGAGGTATAAGCTTAAGTGTTTAAGTAATCCTAAATGAGTTTTAAGATGAGTATGGCCATTATTTTCTTGATGGGATGGTTAGAGGAGCATGATTTTGGGCTTTAGAAAAGTCTAAGTTGGTTGGGGACATAGTTGACTAACAAAGAGAATTAGGTTTTAGTGAGGACTATTTAAGGTCTATTAATGGATTCATAGATATGATCTCATGATTGGCCCTTGGTTAGGGATCAAAATACAGCTTAGGGCTCATGAAAACCTAAGAAGGGCTAGCTTATATAAGTAAGGCTCACGTAGTGCAAGAAAATGTGAAAATGTTAGTTAACCCTTTGCGTAAACCTATGTATTGTAAGGATAGTTATAAGTTTCTTTCTTTATTTTTTTTTATTAAAGAAATTCTTTATAGAATGTCCTAGGAGTGTATCAAGTATAATAACACTTGATAAGCATTTGTAGATGCTATATATATGGCCTTGGAAGGTAAAGTTCTTATACAAGAAGGTCAAAGGGCTTGAGTTAAGCCTTAAAGATATGCTTTGCTAACAACGGAGCTGATCATGGTCGTAATGTAGGCCAAAGCATTGCCTTGACTTGGTTTAACAAACAAGATAATAACTGACCCTAATTAGGCTCTTAATTTGTAGGATGGTATCCTAGGTGACGTTCTATAGAATGTGTGTGTAGTTGGAAAAAGGCTTTAGGAAGGATGCAATGGATTTAGTTTTCTTGTGAGTCATAATAATTGCTAATAGAACTCATGTGAGCCTATCTATGGTTATTGTAGCAATAATGTATGAACTATACCTAGTCGTCAAAATAAAAAAGCATTAATTTAAACAAAATTTGATATGATATGCTACATAAGAATGGAAATTTTAACACGAATCCTACGAATGGTTTAGGAAAAGACTAAGTATATGAATGATGAACTATGGTGGCAAAGTAGGTGTTTTATGAATTAAAGGAAATTTTAAGATACCTATACATTTAATAATATTTGTGATAAAAACTAGATTGAATCAATTACAGGATGGAACATCCTTCGTTATAGATTTAAGGTACATGAGACCCTAAAACTCTTGATAAACGAATTAGTTAGATAAATCCATACACACTTTAGTGGGGTATAAGGTATCTATAATAATGTTTAGAATATGAAAGATAAGGTTTGGAATGTTGCCATTAATTCTGGGAAATGATTTTTAATGGTATAAGGAATGGATTTTGTCATAGATCTTAGATGCTACATAAGGGATGGCTTGGTTAGATATTTACTCTCCGATAACTTCAAGATAATTGTTTCATGTTGTCTTTTGATCTTGTAAGTTGAGTGCAAAATCATGTTTTAAGAGGCTCAAAATTTTTTTGAACACCATTTGTATTTTTGGTTTGAAAAAGGAATAGCCAAACATTTAGTCCTATAATGAAATGACGCTGTGACACTATACGTGATGATGAGTACATGTTGCTGTTAAGGACTCTTAATCCTCTAAAATGTTACCTCTTGTAATTAGCATTACTAGTTTGGAGCATTAGGACACATGACGTGACAAGAGTGCTAAACCTCACTAAGCTTCTATTTTGTTGATGAGAGCACATGCTTAATTACAATACATTATACATCCCATTAGTTGCATCATAAGTTTCTACATTAGCATACCATGATAAAAAGAGATACATTCATTAAAATTTTATATTTAATGTTATTTATATATTTCTATTGAAGATTGAGATATATGTCCTTTGGTTGCTAGAAGTTACTTTTATAGTTTTATAGGTTTAGCATGATTGGAGTCATATAGCTAGGCATGAGATCATTAGAGTTAATACAGCTATTGGATGCCATTTTTCTTGCATTTTATGATTTGTGGTATTTAAAATATTAGCTCCATTGGTGACTACCTGTTATAATTATTGATGATGATTGTACCGCACTAGACTTTTCTTGCGTTCTTTTTTATTTCGATGTTTATGTTTTGTTTCTATTACACTTGGATTACGATGTTATTTAACATTGGACATTTATGATTTTGTATTTTTATCATGGTTAAATATATTTGTGAGCTATGTTATTATGTTAGCATTCTAACATATGTGATTCAATTGTAGTTACATTATTGGATATATAACTTTGTGTTGCACCTATTTCCTTTCAAACAATTTGCTAAAATTTGGTGCTTTGGATCACTAAGATGATTACTAGATAGATTCTATACTTTAACATTTTGACCTTCATTGTCTATTATTACTTTTGCTTTCTTAGTTTTGTCAATTTGTTTATCCTTAAGAATTAATTCTTCTAAGTTAATTAATTGATCAAATGATTCATAAACTCAACAAACTTCACTTGTGGATTTATAAAGTTTAACATAGATTATTTATTCAACAAAAAAGATTCTTTTTTTATTAGCTCTATAAGCTCTACAAAAAGCCATCATAATCTTCAGTTATTAAATGAGAAAAGTTTGGCTAGTGCCTACTGTCATTGTTCAAAAATGGACATCATTTGAAGATGAAATTTCCAGTAATCACATGAAACAAATAATTCTCTTCAGTAGCATTAGTACTCATTATTAAAGAATAACTTCTTTACTTTAGTTAGGTTCATTACATGGAAGCATGTTGTATTCATTCCAGATATCTTTGAACCAAAATTGATGTGTCTCTACTCAACTTCATTTATTTATTCTTTTGAGAATATGAAGTTTACATGATCATATTGTTGTTGTTATGTATCCCAAAAGAACATGATTGCAAAGAACAACACTTTGGTTATTACACAATGAAATGCTGTGACACTTTTTAATTATTATGTTATAGATGTACATTGCCTTAGCACCACTATTATTCTATTTTATACAAAATCATTCTTTCATGAAATGTCCAACTGTTGAATCAAACAAATATGATGCATATTAGTAATGAAAAAATGTTTCGCAGTTCAAGGGTATGGGACAACGAACACAAGTGAAAGCAATTTTTGTATAGGAGCTAAATCAAATTAGTTCTAATTATACATCAAATTGTACCAAACAAGAAAAATGTAAAGCTAGTCTCCTATAATAAATTCCTTTATGTAAAAAAGCTAAAAAATACCTTAATCAAAGTTTCCATCGAATTTTTCTAAACTGATTTTCTCTCTGTTTAAAGCAAAGCACCTATTCTGAAATACATGATGGGGTGGCGTCGTTAGCTTTGTTGTATTTAAAAGTTCAAAAGATAAAACACTAGGTAATGGCCTCCAAGGTAGCCTTAATGAAGAACACGTGTAAATAATTCTATTTTAATAAAAAATATGCAAATAAAAATTTTTTAAAATCATTACTACTATAACTTTCAACTGAAACTATGTAAATTTCATTTGCTTTTTTTTGACATATCACACTTGACTTTTTAGTAAATTTTCTTATATAAAATCCCTAGTTTAACATAACTCATATATAGTCATGGATCATGGATAGATTCCTTTTCATTGATCGGGCTTGAAAGTCAAAGTAGAATTAGTGATTCCATAATCTAATAATCATCTTCATAACATGATGCCACCAACGAACAATACTTTTTAACAATGTCACCCCCTAAATGATTCAGAGATTGGTTCAACATAGACTAAGATAACCTAATTATATAAACTAACATATCCACGAAAAAAGAAGAAGACACATTGAAAAAAACATATAGCCATATGTAAAGGTCATAACATCTATAAACAATGTCCATCATAAGAGACAATAAATGTTGCAAATATCAATGTAATAAAGTAATGTCCAATATAATCAAAAATCATCAACTTACAATATCAAATTCAAAAGAAACAACATCATTACTACAAAAGTTAAAGATATAAATAGATCAAATGAATAGCTAGGTACTCAATACGATAGCCATAATCTCTGGCTCCTTAGCAAGCTATTATCTCCTCAATGCTACTTATTAGAATAATAGGAGGGTTGGCTTGAGCTCAATAAGGAATCTATAAGTCACATAATACAAATAGCACATAGTGACTTGGTTCTATACCTAATACATAAATTAGACAATAATTAATATAAAGATCAAATATGTTAATAGCTCTATGCTAGCTCACTTTGCTTGTATTATGCTAAACTTATTATTTAAGTAAATGGAGTATATGGTGATATAATCTAGTTCTCCCTTTTAAACTAAAAAAATTACATACTAATCACTAATCCAACACTCCGCACCAAACACTACCGTACTATAGTTTGGGGGTCACAAACTAAGGAACATTTCCTCCAAAAATCTTATCCTAACCAAAGTCATCTAATTATACATCTATATCTTAATCCTATCCACTTTTACCATCAGTATGAGTAAACGTAGGGCTTCCTTAAACCTTAATTAGGAATATTAGATGATTTTTTTGTTGTTTAGGTATTTTAAGGTTTCTCTATGACTATATAGGGTGCCTTATAATGCCTAGATGTTACATCAATTATCTTTTTTGTTAGCCATGCAATAAGTCATCTACAGAAACTCTAAGCTTGATTAAGCAATCGCTTTCGCTTTAGCACAAAACATAACTATTGCTTTGACATTTGGGCACATTAGTCTTGTCAAAAATATTCTTTTGAACCATTGTTCACATGACTTCTACTACTATATTTCATTCTTAATTAGTAAACCTGGGTTATATAGATTCCATAAATAGCGATCTAGGGTGTCAACTTTTTGCTTAAAGGACTAAAACTTTTCAATGATTATCTTACTTAATAATCGATGAAATTCTTGAGGTTTAAGTAATATCACAAGAATATATAGCACCCTGGTTAAGCTTAATATTAATTCCATGCCTAAAACAAAGTTGTCTACCTCACTAACAATTATATATGGTTTGATAAGGAGTCTCTCTTATCGAAGGAATTATACAAGCTACACTCAAAGACTAACCATGGGCATATGCTCTTGTTCTAATTTTATCCTCTTTTCTAATGTATCTAAAGCTTTCCTTTAAAAATTCTTGTTTACTTATTTATGTAACTTAAGATACCTTTTAAGCCATAATTTCCTTATCTAGAGTACCTTTGTGTTTCACCTAAATCTCAAAAAGCCTTATCTAACGTACCATGAGGTTTCTTGTAGACCTTATGTATCTAGCCTTGGTTATCTTTAAGTTTCATATAATCCAAAAAAATGTTCTCTAAGAAACCCTTTAGTTTCATCAATGCCCTAATCGGTTTATCGATGGAGTGATAAGGTTTCATCAAATACTTAAAGGTACTATTTGAGGTCACTTATGGTTTCATCTAAAAAAATAATAACTTCTTTCCTAAAGCCAGTCAAGCCTTACACATTTAAAGCATTAATTTTCATGGGTCTACCAAGGATTCTCCACAAAATTTAAACACAATGATGGAATTTATCATATTTTTTTAATAATAAATACAAATATTAAACTATCCTCAACCTAATAAATTTTATTTGAAACCCACTTATTCTGTTTAGTCTAATAATGAGGACGAAAAACAAACCCTTCTTCTAAGGCATAAAGTGAGCTCTTCAAAGCTTCTCATCTGAAAATAATGGGTGGTGAAAACTCACTCTTCAAATCATCAAAATCAAAATGAGGTCTAAGACTCTCAAGAATAATCAAGTCGTTTTACAATTTACCAAATATAACATAGTTAAGAAAATAATAGACTAAAAGAGATCGTTAAGTTTGTACCATACTTTCATGTGTTACCCTAACTTCAATGGTTTATGCTAGGGTTCAATTACGCAAAATTGACATGTAACAAGTTCTTCACCAAGGTTACATATTCATAAATGTATCTTCCCACTATTCCATGGTGTTCATGTTGAAAATTAGGGTCATCATGGTTAAGTGGATATATCTCAAGAAAGCATGGTATATTCCATATCAAAAATCTAAGGATTTTATCATAGGTATACATAAAATCTATTCTTCACATAACATGAGATCTTGACAAAATTAACAACGACAATTTATAGAATCGTTGTAATGTTATTAAAGTATTTTTCTAACAAAGAACTATTAAGTCTATGGTTTCCTCCATACATAGATTTTAATCATAAGTATCATGCAACAAAACACAACTAAAAAGCTAAATTTCATGCAAAATTTAAATTAGAAATCGTCCATTCTGAAGTAAAGAATCCTTAGAATCACAAAATAACCAAATTTCATAATTTTGATATCATTTGTTGAATTTTTAAAAGATATTAGTTTAATGAATCATTTAACCAAAAACTCCAACATCAACCTCAATAATGGGAGAATAATTGACATTCCTTGATCAACTTATATCATTGTGGAGAGATTATACCAGATATTTCCTAAGCATGTCTTTAGCAAGTACCACTAACCCTAGATGACTCAATTTACTAATTTCTACTTATATTAGAGTTCATAAGAACAAAGATGACTTTTTAGAACATGATCATATTCTTATGAAATCATAGACATTCTTTAACAACATAGTTGGTTCTTTTCCCTAGATTTTGTCTACATTTAATTGTATAATCTTAAGGTTCATCCATTCTTTTCAAAATTTTGTGGGATTACTCCAAGGATTGGTTAGCCTTTTTTCAATTCATGGAATTTGTTCCTTCTCTCCTTACTCATGGCTAGCTTATCTTCCCTTACTTATCTTGGGCATGGAATTCTTGCTATCGATATGTCTAGGGTTTCTTAGAAACTATAAGAAAGGATATAATTAAGGCTAAAATATCCAATGTCCTCCGTAAAACCTTAAATGCAAACTACCAATTGATTGATTCTAGATTGGCTACAAACACTATAATCTATTACACAATGTGTAACTCTTGATTGGGATTAAGGGAATCCAATGTTATTTGTTAATTCTGTGAATTAATGCATAATTTATGTTTTCCAATTTGTATGATTCATGCTACTAATGATACACTTTCTCATGTGCGTATTGAACCTAGCTTTACAATTAGTTGAATTAATCTTAAGCATTAAAAATACCAAAAAGTAGTTAAGACAACAAATTTAACATGAATGTACTAAGAACAAACTCTCAAGATCGATGCACACGTTGGCCATCCAAGTCTTATATTGGCTTTTTTCCAAAAGATAGTGGTGTAATACTTGGTAAGTAAATCTATGAACTTTTCAAAACCTCATTCTTCTTTCATAGGAACCTCAATAAAGTGAATCACAAAAAGTAATGTACAACAACAAATACATATTTCTTATCTCCATGTATTTTAGGATGGATTAGAGAAATTTGGTATGTGTAAGAACTATAATGGCCTTCTGGCAATTATTTCCTTATTATTTTGAAAAGTCATTAAGATACTTAGACATGGTAATTACTCCAACAGACATGGTGAAGACCTAAAAATTAATTATAATTAATCATTTTCTTAATTAAAGGTCTACCAAGATGATACAATCTCCTTTTCCATAATATAGAGTTATTGTCATGAGATGTAAGGAATTCTTGTTGTCTAGAACTAACCATGTGCAAATATATTAAATAGGTATTATATATCCCATGTGCAACAATGAGAGGAATATTATCTCTACAATATTGCACTCTGTTGAATTAAAAAAAAAAAAAAAAAAATCTAAGTCACATATTTGACCAATGTTTAAAGCATTGTGCATCAAATCTTGCACAAGAAAGACCATTCATGATGTGGGGTGAGTGCCAAATGTGGCTCCTATTCCGATGACTTCCTTCTTTGAAGTTTTTCTAATGTTAATTTTGAACTCATCGTATTCCTTTATGTGGATGAAGGATGAAGAATGTTGAGTCATGTGACTATAACATCAATTCATTTTTTTTGTACTATAAACCATCCCTAGTCCTTAATGGATTGCATGCATACAAAAAAAATTAATCATTAGTCTTGTGGACCAGTACGTTTTTAGGTCCATATGTCTTGATAATTCTTGATAACTTTTAGAGTCAATACAAATATAAGAAGCATTAAACACAACTTTCTCTAAATTTTACAATGAGAAGCTAAATGACCAATGTTCCTACCCTAATTACACTTAGTTCCATTATCATTACAAATAATAAAAGAATTATCACAATGTTATCTACAAATCGATATTTTTCAATTTTATTATTTACTTCTAAATTTGCTCAATTTTCCAGTTAACAATACATTTTTTTATTATGATGGTAACTAATTCATTTCTTATAATTTTTACTTATGGCAAATATTTTACATACTTTTTATTTTCATTCTAATATACTCCCACATAATTCTGATATTCTTCTTCTCACATAGTACACTTTTGAGCTAATTTATCTTACTTTATGGAAATATGATTACACTATCTTCACTAATTTTTTTTGAAGATGAAGAAGAAGAGATGGAGAACAAGTAATCAGTAGATAACTTATCACACTTGCCATCTAGAGCCAATAAACAAATCAAGCTCGCCATCTTGACTTCTACATCTAATGATCAACTATCCAAATCACTCAATGATATTTTGAATGTCATATTCTTATTTTTCTTCTTTTGTTATTGAAACTTCTCAACACTTTCTTCGTAGAGCAGGTAGCTATGCCTTATGTGCCATGTAATTTGAACTCATGACATGTGTTATTTTTTGTTTGTGTCATCTTACCCATTTTCTTCTTATGACTGCAAAATTTTCTACTTGCATTTTGCTTTTTACCACATTAGAGACTAACGAGTCCGAATGCAAGGAAGAGTCCTCCATAAAAGGAGGTCTTCATTTTTCTTATTCTTCTTCTTCACAACTTTTTATTCTTCACTCTTCTTCTGTACAAGCTCAATTTCATTCATGAGGAGCTCTCAAACTAATAGCTCTACTTATTATATAGAAATATCTTTTGTTATTTTTAAAGCAAAGACTAGTGGATCATACTACTATGGGAGTATAAGCAGACTTTTACATATTGGTTATCACATAAAAATCTTTATTCAAATTTTAGATAATGCATTGATAATATTTGTAAAGCTAGTAAACATTGATTAGACAAATTCATCTGGATTCATTCTAAATTACTCATATTATTGAATTAGCATATTGATCTTATTCTCTTTTGCTTGCTATAAATCATCTAAAGTAGCCTCAAGTTTTGACCAAATTGCATGTGAACAAAGGACACTCGTAGATAAAATATATTTAGATAATCTACAATATAAAATATTTGTGGCCTAGTAGTTCATTTGTACTTTTTCCATTTCCTTAGGATTGAGATAAAAAAGTCACTTCTTAACTTTTTCACAATTTATTATTTTAATTTGCAAATTAAAAGGATGTTTGGTGACATTCAAAAGTTTTAAACAAAATATCTTAAAATGCAAGAATATTATCGTTTTAGTACAAATAATATTCACATTTGAATAAATGTTACTATTGGGATGATGTTCCTTCACAAAAATGCATTGTCCTCTTCAAGAGAGGGAGCCATGGAGATCTTGCAATATAAATTTGTTTCTTTTTCAAAATAGTTTTCTAATACTTCTCGTTAAACTTAGAGAAGGACAGATACTACAAGTGTGGGTGAGTTATGTCATTTATGTAGTAAAAGTAACAAATTTTTTTAAATATCTTGAATTTTATTGCAATAATTAGAATAGACATTACAGTAATATAAAAACAATTAAAGAACAAAACACAAATGATAGATAAGAAAATTTGCAGACATGCTTCTTTTGTGGCTTATCTTAACCATTGCCTATGTCCACCACAAATAACCTAATTGACCTTCTGTTAACCACATCCTTTTATTATAGTAGGTAGGAGTTTACCATATACATTAGTGGTGCTGAAAGAAGATGTCCAAAACAATATAAGAATTTAAGGTAAACAAATAATAGAAGCATTTTTCATTAAAAAAAAAGGCAAAAACATGCACCATTAATCCTTTTTTTAAATGTGCTACCAAGCAAGATGATAATAAGAATATGATATTACCAATATTAATCAAATGAGTAAAAATGTAGTAGAGCAAGTAAAAAATCTAACCTTGCTATGGCTACAATCAAGTGAGTTGTGAATTAGCTCCTAAACTTTAGATTTTGCAATTTGTAACATTGGACTCATCTCCTTAAAAACATACTTTATTTAAGTATTTGTTAATCCTAAATATAATCACGGATCTTCGAACGGTGAAAAAGGAACAAAGAACATCCTAATGTCTCGTGGTGTCTAAAAATAAAAGTCCAAGATAGGTCTCCTTGCAATGCACCCACAAAACATACATTTGTCTTTATGTTCTTATACGTGTATATCATAGCAGGCAACCTCACAAATTGTACTAGTTCAATGTGATTGATATTTATAATTTAAATAGATCTTATATGTCTTACTATAGACACCATCATAATATGTATTCTTTTTGGTAAGGGAACAACTCTTAACAAAATGTTATATTATGTGATCATATAAGAAAAATATTTGTATAATAATGCAATTATTAACCTACTAAAGCTTAACTATTTATCATATTCATCACTTATGGTACTATACTATACTTATCCTACTCTTCTAAACTTATGAATGAAGACGAATCAGTGGTAGAAGACTAATGCATTGATCATTATCTCGCATTAGTGAAAAACATCAATTATAATAATTAGTGTACTCTTACGATATGATTATCATAGTTTCATGATGCCTTTATGTCAAACATTACCTGTGTCCTATGTGAAAGTGAATCATATAGATGTGATTCCTATATCTTTATATCACCATGATATGGACATGAATATTTATATTAATAAGTTTATTGCATTTCTTGCATAATTTAGTAAGAAGAACATCCTAAAACAAAACCTAGGTGACCATATAAGAACTACGGTATGTGTGACTACATTAAATTGTTGTGTTTGCATCATATTAGTTTGATATAATAATTGTAAATATTTGACTACGACATAGGTTGTTCATGGTAGTCCTTAAGGGTAAACAAGTTATGCACTAATATGAATGAAATCTCTTACTCTTATGAAATGGTTGAAAACTTGATGCTCAAAGAATTTATGGGATAAGTATAAGGAAGATAGCTTGTTAAATTAGGTATGCACTTCTTATCCATTATTTAGATGGCGACCACAGCTATACACATCATAAAAATATTATGCCATGACAATATTAAAATTTTGTTATAATCTTAAGCTAGAATATTGCCCATACAAGTATGATATGAGAGATCACATTGCATAACCATTAGGCTATAAAAGGCATAGCTTATTTTAAGCTTAATTTCATTATTCTATAAAATAAATTTAGTATGAAATAGCATGTAATAATAATACCATTAATAGACCAAAAATCTATCAAATATTATAACCAAGAAGATGTGTTTTAGAAATACATGAATAAGAAGAGTTCAGTTTTCTTATGTGCCACTATTATTGGTTTAGCTACTCTTGAGTAATGGTCTCCTATTGTCTTTTAATTTCAAATGCAATGTCCGTAAACTTCTCTATAATTGGTAAATCCATGATCAAAGACTACATAAATACAAAAAAAATCGAACATTCATTAGTAACTCAAAATTTGGCATAGTGATTACATCTTAATGGCTCAATAATAGTGAACAAGGTTCCTCCAATTCCAAAAAAAGTGATATAATAAATATACAATAATCTACTTCTAGACAAAAGGAAAGTTTGACTCCTTTAATGATGAATAGTCCTACTTTGAAAACACATTTCATGTACAACAAAAATGCATCTAATGACATAATAAATGATTTAGAAATATTTAAAGACTATTTTTTATTTAAAAAGAATTTCTAAAATATAATTTTCGATAAATAATTACATTATACGCTATATAAACCATAAAAGAGTGAAAAGAAAAACATATAGTGGTATATGCCCAAAATGTGTAAAATACATTTCCTAAAAAAAGAATTGCAATGTAAATATGTCTTCACATCAAGTGCAAGTGCTATTCCTACATAAAATTAAAAAGCCTTTCCATAATTCATACTTCTGCAATGCATCATTTAATACTTCTATTTGTTTTGGAAAATTAGGCAAATCAAAATAGGTAGTAGAATATGAAAATTTATGTTTGCAAGAATTTCTCTTTATGTATGGAAGCAAAAACTCATATGTAGTGCATGCTCTAAGCATATCAGCACTTTGTTTTCCAATGTCAAATAATACAAGGTCTTTGGTGGTGGTTTCATGACTTTTCGCAAAACTACAAAAAATTACATGTAAGGCCAAATTATAGAAGTTCCTAATGATGATGGATAAACAAATAACGCTTGGAGTATTTCCCATTAATGTAATTGTAGATTTCATGTAAAGTTTTAATCTTAAAATGTGTCTTTGTTCTTGGGAATGAGATAACGTTTACTTAATTTAAAAGTATAATGTGTATAAGAAAATTTCTTTATCTTTCAAAATTTTAAGAGAAAATGTCTTTAATCCTTATCTCATTGTCCATAGCTTTGGCATCAATGAATTGGGCATACTAGTTTGTCTTCTTTAACTAAAGGTTCTAAACTTAACAAGGTCATTAGATTATTGATCATTCACTTTAATGTGGTTTTTGTGCTTCAAACTATCAAATCAAGCTCAAGAATCATTTATACATATCATTAATAAAATTTCAACTATTAATCCTTTAAATCTAGTTTGCATGGATTTATTTCAATTCATTCATGATGCCTAAGAGTTAAAAAAATTTTAATTTCTTAATGTTGTTGAGATTTATTATTTTCACATTGTATTTCTTCTTAATAAAGAAAGATGAAACATATACATTTCTCTACAATGTGAACTAAAAGTTTAAATAATTTTAATTTTAATTTTTTTTAATTATGTGGCTATCATGTGGGAAAATTTGTAATCTTTTTGTTTCAAATGTTTAGTTTAAAAGAAGAAGTAAAGAAAATCTTTTGGATCATTTGTTCCCCGAAAAGAATTTTGTAGTAAATTGAGGAAATTTAAAAGAAGTAGAAATTTTAATATTAATTCTAAATTAGTGTAATTAAATTAATACTTTTTTAGTAGAAACCATTAAAACTACATGTTACAAATTAAATAACTCTTAAATTTGAATTATATAAACAAACATTCTTATGAAATTTTAGTGATAACAAGCCTGATATTTATATTTTTCAATAGTAGGACTTATTATGCATCAAAAGAAAGCCATAACATCTATAAACTTGATTTCAAATTTTATGAAGAAATTTCTATGAATTATTCGATAATAATTTATGCTTATGGAGTGCATTGTAAAGGAGCTAATGTCGAAGGGTAATATTTTATACAAGAAATGAAAAATTTATTGGAGAGTTTGTCAATTGTCTAACTAAACCAAAAGGGTGGTATCATACATTTTTCATCCATAAAAAACTATTGTAGGTGGGAAAATATTTGAATTAAAAAATATCAAAAGATTGAACAATTTAAGTGTGCAAATGTGTCTGATTAAACCAAAAGGGTGGTGCTATGAATGTTTGCATGCTTAAGTGATTATTCAAAAGGAGTGGGGTTGAGTCGATTGTCCTAGGATCAAATAACTAAACCATACTACTTCTATTCTTAATATGGCATAAAAGGCTTTCAAAGTGAAGTAGGATGTTCTTAATCCAATTCTATGCTTGAAGAGCTTATCTAATTCTCAAGAAATAATATTTGTTAATTTGCAAAAAATTAAAAAGGTTGTAAAAGATAAGATCCAATTGGGTTCCCAAAAATAAATTTATTATCGAGTAACTAAAACAATTTCAGATTGATAATAATTAATAAAACAATAAATAACTATTGCGCAAATTGCATGATTAGTAGAACTTAGCATTTTTTTCCTTCATTAGTATAAATACGTTACGTTTCGAAGAACTTATGTGATTTAATTATTTCTACATAAACAATGACTTCCTTAAACTTAGTGAAGCTTTTTATAGTTTAAAATAATCCCTTCAACATGAATAATTATAATTTGTAACTTGAAAAAGTAGTTCAATAATGGAGTGATTATTATACTTTGTTTATATAAAAAATTTAACCAGAGATTTTGATTGTGCAATTATTCCAAGATTCTATATTTTCTAGTGCTAAAAATAAAACTTTATGTGATGAATATGGCATGCTAATGAAAATTTGAGCTTGAGATGAGAAAGATAAGATAGGGTTTTTTATCTCTAGGATTGTAAACTATAAACCAAAAAATGGAGTTTTCTTAATACCAAGTAACTTCTAAAGAAGAATAAGATGAAAAGTTTATTAAGGAATCTTATATTTCATACAATAAATCATGAAAACTATTAAAGTTAAAAATATTTTCATCAATCACACTATTAGAAAATGTCTGATATACTCTGTTAGTTGAGAATATCAATGCTAGATTTCATGTTGGCGATTTCATTTGAACCCAAAGTAATACAATTTATTACACTTGAAAAGTTTCATTAGTTGTTTAGTTAAAACCATAACTGGTACATTTTACAATTAAAAGTTTTAGATGTTTCACTTGTTGGGTAATTAAATGTTGACGTTGTAGCATATAAAACCTTTCTTATTTCTATGTTTGCTATCCGTTCACTATTTGGTATTATGTTCTCATATTTATCTCATAAAAAACGTTTAAATGCCTTGTCATTTGTACTACAAGCAATAGGTAGTAGGATTTGTGTCTACATGCTTAAAGATAATAATTAGAAGTTCTTTTGGTATTTAATTATGATGCATTAATACCACTGCTTCTACCACCAATAAGAATGAAACCAAGCATTTCAATACAAAACATTTAGAGACATGTGATCAATCCATTACAAATCTTGTCGAAAAAGACTTATTAAAGTTAAACATGTTCCACGAAGAAATCATGTAGTAGATATACTTATTTAAACTGTACCTACAAAATCCTTTTGTACTAGTTGAATGATTGGAATGATATTTCAATTTGAAGTTTAACTCGATTTTTCCATTTGATTATGGAAATGGAGACAAACACTATTGCATAATAAAAGTTGAGGAATAATTAAATGACATTCTTGATGATTATTTAGTAATGAATCAGAAATGTTGAGTTAAAACTTAAAAAAGTGATCCTTTATAAATGTTCAATTTCTTGTAATAATTTGATACGCCATATTTTTCAATCTAAAAAATGCACTATAGAAAAAGTTTGCCATCTTCAAATAGAAGGAGATTGTTGATCACCATGTTCTATTTGATGGTAAGAGGTGTTATTATAAAAACATTGCTTCTAAATTTGATTTGATTTGATTAAACAAAAACGTGCTATTTGAATTCTTTGAAGAAAAGTTAAATAATGCATGATTATGATATGGACATTTTGAATGCAAGTTTTAATAGGTAGTGATAAAAATCAAAAGTGGAAAAGTGTGTTGACATACGAAGATTTTGAAGCAATTTGTATTGTCTTAATTTTTAATTAATCAATTCACATTCAACGTAAAACCTTTCACATACAATTTTGAAATATTTTGTTAAAAAAGATTACATGATTTTCTAATTTAAGCTTTTCAACCCAAAGTGTTTTTTAAGTTACTTCAAAAATTCATTTAAGGCACATCACCATTGGTTTATGAGTATAATTACATATACTCCAAATATAATAAAAAAACTAACTAAAAAAGTGTACTTAATTATCCTCAAATTCTGTAAATTTATAGTTTTGTGGTAAAATAGTTATCCAATATATATATATATATATATATATATATATATATATATATATATATATATATATATGTGTGTGTGTGTGTCTAATGTAAATATTTTTGGTCCACCCCTACATTTATTAAGATTCACTTTTCTAAAATATTATTTTTTAGCTATCTAGTTGATCAACTGATCACTTTCTAGCTCACTCAATCGAAAATAAATAGATAAAATCAAGGGAATAGACAAAATTTTAGAATATTTGTTGGAGCACAAAGTAGCAAGGCTTCACTCTATGTCACTAGTAAAGACTTGCTACAACCACATCGAAGCGCACACTGCAATGTGCTAGTTGAGGTATTTGAGTGGAGGCATGGTGAGATGTAGTGTCCAATACATTAAATAGAGGTTCCACTTAGAGGTATTTTGCTTTTATTTAGACCTGCAGTCATTTTTGGATTGACCTCACTAACTCTAAAGCGTTTCCATTACCATCAGTTGTGAGGTCCAATTATTGCTAACCCTTATTTTCTACAAATTTCTATTTACTTTTCATCAGTTGATTAAGTTTTTTTATCTACACTTTAGTTGAAGTTTTTTGATGATTACATGACAACCATCCCATAATTACATGAATGCAAAATTGGGGTCACTATTTTGTTAAGAAAGCTTCAAATTTAATTTTGGGCTTTCCTTATCATTGTGTGTCACTTTTACCGTGACCGTTAAGGTGATACCTATAGCTTACTTGACCCATGCTAACGTCTGAACTCGATAATCTACTTCACCTACAATGAGCTTATTGCGAATGCACTAACTCATCAACTAATGCTAATTGCCTCTAACGCACATTGATTCAAAAGCAAGACCCAAAGCATCACATGCCTCTCTACCCACTCTACATTGATTGAACGACAAATCAAAACAAAACCCAAAGCATCACATATAGATCCATCAATGCTGCACCATCCATATGACCCAGCACCTGACCACTCATCATTACAAATGCTTCAAACTCATAGCCTTTTTAGGAAAACATATGTCAATTAATATTATGGCTTTTCAAATCATTTTTTTGCAAAATTGAAATTATTTCATTTGTAATTTTTGATGATTTATGGAATTATAAAAAGTTCTTGAGAATTTAAAAATATGTTTTTAATTATTTTTAAATAGGTGAAATTATTATTGTACCCTTGAGATCTCTACAAATATGGATGCTCATCACATTATATAAAGTGAAAGTCTTTTGATGAATAAATAAAGTTCTTTCACCAAGGCTTTAGATTTAACAATGTTGCAAGCAAATAATCCAAGAGTGAGATTTTAGAGCGACATTGTGAAGGAAAGTGAGAGGGTCAAATAAGAGCTCCTAAATCATTATCCAACATTCACAATGCTGTTATGTCAACAGGAAAGTTTTAAACCACTTTATTTTTTCTCTAGGTGGAAATTATCATTACACGAAACATTTTTGTTAGTGCATATGAATGTGTGATTTCTTATTTAACCTTCTATGAGCACCACTTATATGTGTAGCTTGTCACTTCACTACCAATGTTTATAATTAGGTGTGTTTTGTCTAAATCACTCTCTCTTTATGATGAGATCCCTTATGTTAAACATCAATGCAATTCTTGTGTTTCAAGAAGGTTTTCACATGCTTAGTGATTTTGGAGCTCACAATTGAAAATTTATAAACCTTTGGATTAGCTATTATATAGATATATTATTCGAAATTAAGCCTTTCCATTTTGCTTATGTGCTAAAAGAGGCTTTAGCATATCTTCTTACATTACATCGATGCACCTTAAGTGATATAGACCCAAAGAAAGAGAACTTTTAAAAAACCAAAAATCAAACACTCATGTAGTTGGCTACTCAATGGATAACTTGAAGCTTCGTGTGAATACTTAGGGCTTACATGGGTCAGTGTACACATGATTGACGTGTATTACTCGTATGGTAGGTGAAACCTATCATTCCATGCTTGTGATTGAAAAAATTGCTAACAGAGATGCTATGCACTTAAAAGCCATGTGCAAGTATGGTTTTAATTACATTTCCAAACTTCGTCAATGCTTAAATGTATCTTTTTGGAATACAAATACTACGATTTTCGTAGTTAGATTTTATAGTCTGACTACTATATGAAGGGATGGAAAGGAGGTGTGATTGAATTGAAAAGAATTTAGAGAGAATTTATAGGAAATTTAGAATGATTTGGAGTGAATTTAAATGGATTTTAGAGAATTGTAAGAATCACAACATTATGAATTTAAAACCCATTGAAGGAAAAGCTCAAGAAAATTCAATCTTCTGGTGTCAAAACATTTCATCTCCTTTTATTTTTCTTTCTCTCCTTACCATTATAACGCTTTAACTCACATTAATACTACTTTAAAGAGAAGGTCAATTAGCAAATAATTGGGGTACGAAGACTTTACCAATAGCTCATTTTTATTTTTGTTGTAGAACACATTGATTTGTCATAAAAGAAATGCAATGAAGAAGATAGTTTTGGAGCAATAAATAAAAAGAATTAGAAGATTGATGAGGCTTTAATTAAGGTTATTGTGGCAACTATTTCACCATCCAACTCAGAGATAGTGGTAGTCCTAGTACTCCAACAAATGCAAGTATTAAAAGAGGTTGGGGTAAAATCTCAATCACTTCTAATGTTGGATCAGAAAGATAGTCCATCGAAAGAAAATTCTATTAGTTAGAGGAATTCTAGATTATTATGTAGTAATCCAAATATAGTTGGAAATAATGATGAGGATAATATCAATTTTAGCATTTGAAACATTAGAATAGTAATATCCTTTCAAGGTATGCACTACACTTAATTTATTAATTTTGGATGGTATAGTAGATGTTGAGAAATGAGATAACGAGTTTGTAACAAGAAGAAAAGTTTCCCTTTGTATGACTATTAATCAATTGAAAAAGTTGCACATTGTCAATTGAAATTGACAATTGATGCAATAGCCTAGTGGAATACTCAACTAGAAAAGGGTACTATTATAGAAGTGGCATGGAGCTATTTATGCAATTAATTAAAGAAGAATGTTATGGCATAGATTACATGGACAAAAAGTGGTGAAAGTGGTATAGTTTACAATATTAGCAAAGATAGATCATGCTTGAATATATTATAGAATTTGAATGACAAGCCATCAGTTTGAGAATACTTATTAGGGAGATATAGACTTTTTCAAACTACATATTGGTTTGCATTATTCTATTGATCTTAAATTATCGAATTTCCCTATTCTATCTTTGAAATGAACGTTACATATGATATGACTATCAAAAAGAAAAATGAATGCAAATGAACAAAGGTTAGTGACTATACCTGATCTAAGACCCTATTTTTATGTGCATTTATTAAAATGAGGGGGCAAGAGTTCAAAAATTGCCTAAGGTTAAGCCTATTATCACTAGAGGAAATATCGATAAGCTTATCTCTGAAGTGGCACCTCTATATGTCGACTAATCTATATTAGTGAATCCATACTTTATGTTGCTTAGATTCTATCTATTACTAATGTGCATAATCTTATCAGATTAAGAAGGATTGAAAGACCTTACTTTTTGAATCAAGACAAAGTAGTATTGAAAAAAAAGTGGTAACTCTTTTAGTATTTACCTTCAACATGTTTTAGATATTATTCAATTCATCAAGTTATACAATATGTTTACTTAACAAGAGGTAACTCTTTATCCACACACTAAAAACCTTCATCTTTACCCCTTCTCATGCTTATTATTTTTCCTTTTTTCTTGTCTTTAACCTCTTTATTCTATTTATTTAACAAAAAGTCTACTAAATTATGATGTTTTGTAAATATTAGTTTATTATTGCCAATTCTATTTAGCCTTATTGTAATACAGTTGTACTAAAAATAATAGATAATAAAATTCATTCCTTTTTTTAAAAATTTTGTATTGTGATTAAAAATAAAAAGAAATGAATGACAATTTAATGTAAAGAGAAAAATTATTGGAGAAGAAGAAAAACTAAAAAAGGAATTAATATTTGAGAGAACTAAAATAAAAAAGTATATTAAATCTATATTGAGAAGTGGAAGAATAGAAGAATAGGAGAATTAGAAGAAAATAATGAAGAAAAAAAATTGGTAAAGTAAAAGAAAAAGAGAAAAAGAAAAGTAAAATGTTGAGGTAGGAAAATAAGTGGTTGAAAAAGAATAAAATAAAGAAAAACATTTTTATTGTTAATTAAGAAAAATTACTGTAAAAATTAGTTTTATGGTTACTAAAAATTACACTTATTATTTGGATAAAATGTTTTATTTAATGTCATCAATAAGTTTCGTTTGTTCTTCTAGTAATTATTATTAATATATATGTTATTCATGGACAAGATTCGACAGAGATTAAGCAAACAATATTAGATTTCTAAATAAGATCTACTAAGTATTCGTTTTAATATTTTCAAAGATTTTATATTGATTGGTTTTGGCATGCTTTGTGAGGCAAATTAATTTGTACCAAACTTTGGCTATTATGAATCCCACATAATTTATCTCTTTTGTTCAATATTTTTTTCTTTGATTTTGTTTTATTTTTAAATAACTATAAATCTAGTATTTCATTTTATTTGGTTATATTACATTTATTAAATTTATCATATTTTATCATTACTTTTTTTAAAACATTATAGTAATAATGTCAATTTTTTATTTTTATTTACTTTTTTTTAACTTTTAGTAATTTCAAACAAGACCTGTTGGAGACATAAAACCTATGTTTGTTAAGTATCAATGATTAAATATTTATTTTTATATTTCAAAAATTTTTCTATGATTGTGGCACAATTTGTGAGCCATTTGGATTCCTACATTGTTTAATGATTAAGGATGCCACCCTGATCTCCTTGGTAGGTTACAATGGAAGTTTTTGATACAAATTATCTAATTTCTTTAGTTTTTTCAACTTTAATTTTCTTATATTAATAAGAAACTTTAAATGTCCTCTAATGTGACCTTTAAATTGCTTTGGTTTTTAATGTTACATTGATTAAATTTATCTAATTTTATCTTTAACATTAATTTCCTTAATATTAAAGTAATAATTTATTATTACATATCTTGATTTAATTTTGTTATACACAATATCTCAAAAAAATTTCGATATGAACGAAACAAACGCTAAGCTCTACCAAACTCAATGTTGATTTTTATATTTTTTTTAATACTTATCTATGGTTTAACATGCTTTATATGGCATTTTAATTCATTCTTAACTTAATGATTAATGATGTTACACTTGATCTACTTAATATCGTGGAAAATAGATTTCTCAAATAACTTTTTTGCTTTCTAAATCTTTGGCTTTCATTTGATTATATAACTATGAAACTTTAATCTCCAGGTATTTAACCTTAATATTACTTAGTTTTTCTTACATTATATTGCTTCAATTGATCTCATTTCAACTTCAATATTTGTTTACATAACATTAAATATAAAAGTTTGTTATTATTTATGCCTCTTTCTTTAGTAACTACCTATATTTCAAAAGAGGTCTAAGACTAAAGAAACTTCACTATACTCATTTCAATTAAATATTTTTTAATAATATTAAATAATTTATTTACATGGATTTTACATGCTTAGTAAGGCGTTTTGATTTATCTCAAAATGTAGTTTTTATAAACAATATATTTTTTCTAAAAATATATTACTTTAATTTTGTTATGGCACTATGGAGCATTAATTCTCCTCTCAAGTGACCTATACATCATTTACATTTATTTATGTTACAATTATTGAACTTATCTCATTTTTATTTTAATATATATCTAGTTAGTTTGTAATAATAAGTTTTTTATTATTTATATTTTTTATATAGGTATTTCTCACTAATTTGGATGAGGTCTGATGTTGACAAAACGAGCATTGTTAGACTCTTCCTAATGAGTTTTATCCAATTAAGTATTTTTAATATTTCCAAAATATTTTATTTTTTAAAGTTTTGGCACATTTAATAGTTCATTTCCATTCATACCCAATTAAAAATTAAATGATGTTGAACAAAATCTCCTTAGTATCTTGGAAAATATTATTCTTGTATAATTTTGTCATTAATATATATTTACTTAATATTGAAATAATAATTTAATATAACTTATGCTTATTTACATTAGTAATTTATAGTAATTGAAAACAAGGTTTAATGAAATCAATTAAACATCATTAGATCCATATAACTTAGACTAATACAATTAAATATTCATTTCTATGTTTGAAAATTTTGCTATTATGATTTTTATGTGCATTAAAAGACATCTTTTGTAATTGATTTGATGATTGAGTTTGTTACTCCAAAATTTCCATAGCATCATGTAATGAAACATTCTCATATAATTTAACTCTTTTCTTTCAAATTATTTGGTTGTATTACATTAACTTAGTTTTTTTCGTTTTGTCTTTGATATATATTAATAAAATAATTTAATTTTTTATGTTTATTTAATTTAGCAATTCACAATAATTATAAATGTGGTCTAATCGAGATGAAATGAACATCATTGAACTTGTCTAGAAGAGCTCTATGCAAATAAATCTTCATGTCCATATTAATAAACATATCATTTTTTATGGTTTAGCTTGAGTTATGAGACATTTTGGTTTCTACCTAATATGTTGCTAAATAATGTTACACATGACCTTCTTTGCTTCTTAGAATTCAACTTTCTTGTATAATTTTATCTCATTTTCTAAAAAGTTTCTCATTGATTTGGCTACATTACTATTTTGCTCTAAATCTCTTCTTATTTTTCATTTACATTGCTTGAATTTAGTTATAGTATATTACTTCAATTCATACGATTTAATCTTTATTATATATTTAATTAATATGAAAATAATTCTTTATTATTATTTTCCCTTATTTAATTTTGTAACTCAAAATAATTCGAAATGGAGTTTGAACAAAAAAAGATAAATGCCATTTCAATCATTTTGATGTGTTTTATTTGATTAAATATTAATAGGTGTAATTATTTTGATAATCACTTTCTAAATAGATATTCATTTCTATAATTTTAAAAAATATTTTTGTGATTTTTTCTTGCATTAAGCAAACTTTTTATTTGTGTTAGATTTGATGATCAAAGATGTTACACTGAAACATCTTAGTATATTGGAATACAATTTTCTCATGCAATTTATCTTGTTTACTTTGATTTCTAGTATTAATTTGATTATATTTCTATGTAACTCTAAACTTACTCTTATGTGATGATAACATTACCTTTCATTTTGCTATATTACATTGCTTTGGTTTATCTTGTTTTAGTTTTAATATATACATATTAGTAGCATTAAAATAATAAATTATTATTTTTTATGACTACTTATTTTGATAATTTCTAGTAATACATATGACACTTGGTTCATATGAAACAAATATTGTTGGACATATTTCCACAAGCTCTATCAAATGAAATATTTATTTCAATATTTTATTTTCATGTTTTACCATGCTTTACTAGATATTTTTATTTATAATTAATTTAACAACAGTTGATGCAGCACAGGATGTGTATTACAATCGATTAACTAAGTATCATGAAATTTAATTTTTGTATAATTTATCTTATTTCTTGGAATGTTTCTTGTTGATTTGGTTATATTTATGAAACTCTAAATCTTATCTCATGTGACCACTACATTGCTTGAATTTTTATATACTATTTTTCTTCAACTTATCTAATTTGAGCTATAAAATATATTTACTTATTAAAACATTGTTATTATTGATGTGTTTTCCTTTTATAATTTGGATTAACTACAAACATGGTCTAATGGAGATGAAACAAATGTCATTACACTCATGCCAATAAGCATTTTTAAATTTGCTTTTTTTATTTTTCCAAATAATTAATTTCTAAGGTTATTACAATATTTATGCATATTTTTTTTACCTCATTTGATGATAAAAAATGTTACACATATTTTCTTAAGTATCTTGAAACAAGGCCTTCACATATAATTTATTTCATTTTAAAATTTTTTTTCTAAGATTTGGTAATATTATCATGTAACTCTTATTGGCCTCTTGTGCTTGTTTTCATTACATTCATTTGGCAAAATAAGATTGTTTTTATTTATCTATTTTCAACCTCAACATATATTTACTTAATATTAAAAAAATATATTTTTAATATTTTTGCCTATTTATTTTGGTAATCTATAATAAGTGAAAATCCCTATTTACTCTAGATGAAACAAATAATGTTGGACTTGTTTGGATTTTCACTTTCCAGTTTAGTATTTACTTTTTTATTTTTTTGATATTTTATTTTCTAACATTATCGCATGCATTAAAAGATATTTCAATTCTTACTCAATTTGATGATCGATTTTGATGTCCTTGGTATCTTGGAATGCAACTTTCACAAATAAGTTATCTAAATTCTTCAAATATTTTTCTTTGATTTATTAACACTACTATGCAATTTAAAAAATTCCTCATGTGTGTCCCTTACATTGATTTCATTTGATTATGTTATATTTATTTAGTTTTTCCAACTTTAACTTTAGTATATATTTTGTTATTTTTAAAATGATATTTCAATCTTATTAAGTCTTGTTTTTTTGACAATTAAAAGTAATTTCAAGGGAGGTTCAATCAAGAAAAAAAAATCCTTTAAAAATAACTCAACAGGTTTTATCTAATTAAATATTTTTTTTATAGGATTCTTGCATGCTTCACTTATGTATCTTGCAATGTATGTTTTGCAAACAATTTATCTCATTTTATCAAACCATTTTCACTTATTTCGTTATATTACAAAGTTTATTTGTCATATAGTTTGACTTACATTATAATGATTTTGTTATATTACATTTCTTCTATTTATATGATTTCAACTTTAACATTATAATGATTTCAACTTTATAATAATTTATAGTTATTAAAAGTCTATTTTGGTAATTCAAATAAATTTATAATTATGACTTATCAATACAGAAAAATGTCAATAGATTATTCTTAATTAGCTCTAAACAATTAAACATACTTAAATATATGTATTAAAATTTTATTTTCTAAGGTTTTGTCATTACAATATTTTGATTCATACGTAATTTTATGATTAGGTTTCACACTAAATCACCTTAGTATCTTGAAATAAAACTTTCACATAAAGTTTATCTCATTTTGTTCAAATGTTTTGCTTCAATTTTCTTATAGCATCCTAAACTCTTATTCTTCTCTCCTGTGACCTTTACAACACTTTGATTTGGTTATTCACATTGCTTTAATTTATCTTATTTCAATTTTAATTGATATTTACTTTATATTAAAAAATAATTTAATTTTACTTACACTTATTTGGTTTGGAAATTTTTGGTAACTCCAATTTTAGATTGAACATGGTGAAACAAAGGTTAGTAAAATCATCTCAATGAGTTCTATCAAATTAAATATTTATTTATATATTTATAAGTATTTAATTTTCTAGGGTTTCAGCATGTTTTTGGGGCATTTAAGTCATACTTCATCTGATGAACGAGGGTGTTATATTCGATCTGCTTGGTATCTTGGAATAAAACTTTCAAATACTATTTATCTCATTTTATCAATTTTTTTATATTTATTTTAGTCTATCTCTATATAACTCTAAGTCTCTTATCATGCGACCTTTAATCTCTTCGATTTAGTTTTATTACAATGCTTTGGTTACATTATATTGCTTCAACTTATACCATTTTAACTTCAACATATATTAAATTAATTTTCAAATAATCTTTTTTGTTATTTAAAATTGTTTATTTTTTAATTTGTAGTAATACCAAATATTGTTTGAAAAAAACGAGTAATGCTTGCCTCATGTTTATAAGCTCAAACAAAGTATTTATCTCTTGATTATAATATAATTTATGTTGTAGTTTTTTGTCATGTCGTATAACAGAGTTTAGTTGTAATTCATATCATTTGCACTTATGATAGAAACATTCCCATATAATGTATCTTGATTTTTCAAATTCTTCACTTTGATTTGGTTATACTATGATGTCGTTATAAATCTCCTGTCATGTAACCTTCACTTCACTTTGATTTATTACATTATATCACTTTAATGTATCTCATTTTGCCTTCATTATACTTTTACTAAATGCTAAAATAATTAAAAAAAATTATTTTTGTTTGTTTACTTTTGTAGTTGTAGTAATTCGAAATGTGATCCGATTGAGAAAAAACAAATGTAGTTGAAGTCAAACCGATAAGCTCTATCTTATTTAAAATTAATTTTTGCTTTTTTGAAAGATATTTTTCGTTTTTGAATTTTGCATCTTTACAAGTTGTTATGATTCATACATGATTAAGCATTCAAGAGTTTTACACATGATCTTTATTTTTCCTTAAAATGCAACTTTTCTATGCGATTTACAACATTTCTTCAAATGTTTCGCATTTATTTTCTTATATTATATTATTTCAACATATCTCAATCCAATTTCAATTTACATTTACTGGATATTAAGATAGTTAATTATTATTATTTATGCTTATTAACCATGCCATTTACAATAATTGGAATTGTGGTTTAATCAAGATGAAATAATTATAGTTGGACTGAACTTGATGAGCTCTATCAAATTAAATATAAATAACATTATTTTATGAGACATTTGAACTTATAATTCATTTGATAATAGAGGATGTTTCACTTGTTATCTTTAGAATCTTATAATGCAATATTGTCATTCAATCTATAATATTTGTTGAAATGTTTTAGTTTGAATTGGTTATATTAATATTTAACTGTAACTTGTATCTAGTGTAACACTTGCGTCGTTTTTATTTTGTTAGATTTCATTGCTTCAAGTTAGCTTACTTTAAATTTAACATATATTTAATGAATATTAAACTAATAATTTTTTATTATTGTTTCTTATTAATATTGGTAAATTTTTGCAATTGGAAATGAGGTCTAATAAGTATAAAAAATCATCATTGTACTAGTCTCAATGAGTTCTATCCAATTAAATATTAATTTACATGAATTAATTTTTTTATTTGAAATAGTTTTTGTTTGTTTTATAAGACACTTTGCTTCATAAGTAATTTAATGATTGCAAATGTTACACCCAATTTCTTTGGTATCTAAAACACAATTCTTCCATGCATCGTTTTTATTTTATTCAATTATATTGGTTCAGCTTGTCCAATTTCAAAATTAAGTTAAATTTATTTAATATTAAAATATATATATATATCTTTTATTATGTACTCTTATTATGATTTATTATTTGAAAAAATTTTAAATGAGGTCTGATCGAGGAAAAACAAGCATCATTAGCCTTTTCTTAGAGTAATCTATCTAGTCAAACATTCACCTATATATTTTTAAAAAATTTATTTTCTTTCATATAAACCAATTTTGTGTGCCATTTGATTTGTAATGATTTTGTTATCATGGACATTACACAAAATTTTGTCATGTTTCACATTTATTTGGTTATGTTTTTATCTTACCCTTAATCTCTAATCATGTGACCTTTATGTCACTATGATTTGGTTATATTACATTACTTCAATTTACCTAATTTCAATTTTAATATATATTTACTTAACATCAAAACAATATTTTACAATTTATTTTTCATATTTAATATTTTGATTCACAATGCTTTCAAATTAGGTTTTTTTGATGTAAAACAAATATTGTTGGACTCATCTCAATGAGCCATATGTAATTAAATATTAATTTCTATATTTTCAAATATTTTATTTTCTTGTCTTTTGGAATTCTTGTGAGGAATTTCATTTGGACCTAATTTAAAAATTTAAGATGTTAGACTCAATCTCTGTTGTATCTTTGAATGCAACCTTCATGTATAATTTATCTAATTTCTCAAAATCTTTTGTATTGTTATGATTATACTAATATGGTCTCAATCTATTTAAATCTCGTTTATTAATTTTTAAATACTTAATTTTTTAAAGCATTTGTATGCTTATTTGATGATAGGGGTGTTACAATCTATCTGATTTGTCCAATTTTTTTCTTCTATTTGATTTTGTTATACACACCTAAATACCCTATAATGTGACCGTTATAAAGATTCAATTTGTTTAGATTATAATTTCTTCAATTTGACTTCTTCTATCTTTAAAATATATTTTTTAAAAAAAAAATAATATTTATCATTATTTGCACTTATTTTTTTGTAATTCATTCTAATTTGAAAGAGGTTTGATTGAGGTTAAATAAGCATGGCATTAATCATCTAAGATGCTATATCAAATTACATGTTTATTTATATTTTTTAAAATAATTTCTTTTCCACAATTTTAACATATGTTTTGGGACATTTATATTCCTATATTATTTGACAAATGAGCATGTTATACTTGTTCTCCTTATCATCTAAAATACAACATTCTTAGATATTTTAAATAATTTCTTCAAAATTTATATGTTTGTTTATTTGTCGCTATGTGACTCAAAATCTCTTATTATGTGTCCTTTATAATGCTATGATTTTGTTATATAATGTTCGAACTATTTTTCTTGTTTTTAATTTGACATATATATTTACATAAAATTAAGAAATAAATTTATTTTTATTTATGCTTATTTAGACTTTTTATTTGTAGTAATTGCAAATAACCTCTAATTGAGATAAAACAAGTGTTTTTAGGCTTTTTTTATCGATATCTTGTTTAATTATTTATTTATTCTTCAAATTTTAAATATTTTATTTTATACATCCTTTGCATTGTTACTAGAATTTTCAATTCCCACAAAATTTGTCAATCAAGAATTATATATTCAATCTCTCTAGTATCGTCAATGCAACTTTCCAATATAACTTAGCTCTTTTTTTAATTTTTTTTATTTTGTTTGTTTTTACTCCTTTCAATGTGACCTTTACATCACATCAATTAGGCTATATTACATAATTTTATTTTACTTTATTTAATCTTTAATATATATTGCTTGATATTAAAATAATAATTTATTATTATTTATGCTTATTTTGTATGAAAAGTATGATTATTTTTAATCAATTTGCTTATGAACATGACATAAATATTATTGGACTCATCTTTATAAGATATATTTAACAAAATATTAATATTTAAATTTTTATTTTGTTTATTTTCTATAAATTTTGCATGCTTTAAGTGATATTTGATTTGTACTTGACTTGAGGTTGCAAATTATTATAGATTATCACCATAGTTTCTTGGAATGCAACCTTACCATACAATTTATCACTTTTTTTAAATCTTGTACTTTAGTTTTATTATATTATTATGAAACTCTAGTTCTTTTATCATGTGACATTTTCATCTTTTTTATTTGATTGTATTACATTGCCTCAATCATGGTCAAATCAAGGTGTGACTAGATGAAACAAAGGTTGTCTGATTTGTTATGATGAGCACTTTCCAATCAAAGATTCTTTTATATATTTGAATAATTTTTTTATAACTTTGGCATCTTTTACAAGATATTTTGATTAATACCAATTTTGATGATCATGGATGTTACACTCAATTTACTTAGTGTATTTTACTGCTACTTTCTTATGCAATTTTTCTCAAATCCACAAATTTCACACTTTGATTTGTTTATGTGGCTTTCTAATTCTTAGTCTGCTCTTATATAATTACACTACATACTATTAATATCAAGGAATATAAAGTTTTGTAACAATTGAACTTATTTATGAATTTTTTTTACTTTTATTACATTATATAATTTTGTAACTATGAATCTGTCGTTACATGGCTTATACATAACTTTGATTTAGTTATATTTCATTACATCAATTTGCCTTATTTTACCTTTAATATCTATGTATATTTTTAATTTTGAAATAAAAATTTATTATTATTTGTGATTGTCGTATTTTGTTAAATTTTGTAATTACTAAAGGGGTCTGATCAAAACTGAACAAATGTCATTGTACTCATGTTATGAGCTCTATCCAATTAAATTTTATATTTATATTTTGAACTATTTTATTTTCAAGGTTTTGTCATGCTTCACAAGATATTATAATTTGTAGCTAATTTAAAGATTGGAGGAGTTATACTCAATCTCCTTAGTATCTCAGATTACCATTTTCCCTAACAATTTGTCTCATTTCATGAACATTTTTGCCATGATTTTGTAATTTTACTACATAACTCCAATTCTCCACTTATAAGTCTTTATTATATATGGTTATTTAATTTTATAATTCATTATAATTCTAAATGAAGTTTAATAGAGATGAAATGAATGTTTTTAGAGTCTACATGATGGCTCTATAATGTTAAATGTTTATTTTCAATATTTAATTAATATTTTATTTTACGATATTTCTACAAATGTAACAACATAATTCAATTAGTAGCAGATTAATTTATCAAGTAGGTTATTTTCAATCACCATAGTATGATGGAATGCAAATTTCCAACATAATTTATAACCTCTTTAATTATTTAAGCTTATTTATTTTTACAATCCTTAGTAATTCCTATTAAGGTCTTATTGAGATTAAAAAAATGTTGGACTCATCTTGATGATTTATATCAAACTAATTGTTCACTTTTGTAATTTGAAATATTTTTATTTTTTGAATTTTTTTGATGCTTTTTGACAAATTTTCATTCCTGGCTCACTCGTTGATCGTGGATATTAAACTTGATCTTCTTAGTATCTTAGAATAAAACATTCCCATTAAATTTATCACAATTTTCTAAATTTTTTGTTGTTATTTGTTTGTTTTATTATATAGCTCTAATTGTCCTCTAATAAAACCCTTACCTCACTTTAGTTTGGTGTGGTTTTAGCGTATCTTCAATATTTCTCATTTCATTTTTATATAAATTTGTAAAATATTAAGAAAATATTTAACTATTATTGATGCTTGTTTACATTAGTAATTATCAGTAATTCTGATTGAGGTATGATTGGATGTAATCAACCTTATTGGACTCAACATAATATACTCTACCTAATTAAATATTTATTTGTGTATTTTTAAAACCTTTATTTTCTATGGTTGTTTGGGGCTTTACGAGATATTTAGATTTCAATCACTTTGTTGATTGAAGAAGTTGTGCTCGATCTCCTAGTATCTTGGAGTGTGACTTTTTCATTTAATTTATATCATTTTCCAACTTTTTTGCATTGATTTAGTTATATTACTAAGTAAGTATGTACCCTTTTTTCAACAATTATATCTATTTGATTTTTTTGCATAACAATTTTTTAAATATCGTATTTCAAATTTAATTATAATTAATTTAAAATCAAAATAATAAGCTTGCTTTACTTAGGTTTATTTAAATTTACAATTTTTAGCAATTTGATATAAGATGTGATAATGATGAAATAAATGTTGGACTTGCCTTAACGAGCTATATATGTTTAAAAATTTATTCTTACATTTTAAAATACTTTTGAAGTTTTTAGGAATGCCTTATGAGAAAATTTAATTCTTACCTATTAGAAACGTTACGATGCTACACTCGACCTTTTTAATATCTTTGAATAGAATTATCTTTTAAAATTTATGTCATTTCTTCAAAGTTTTTTCTTTTAATTTGTTATAACACAATATAGCTCTAAATCGCTTCTCAAGTGGGCTTTACATTACATTGACTTGACTATATTGCATTACTTTAATTTATCACATTTTTAGGTTTAGTTTATATTTACATACCATTGAAAAAGTAAATTATTTTTTTATTTTCTAATTTTCTTTTATAATTTTTAGTATTTCCCATGAAGGTCCAACTAAGATGAAACAAATACTATTAACTAATATCAATGAGCTCTACCAAAATAAATATTGAATTTTTTCATTTTTAAAAAGTATTTATTTTTAAAGATTTTGGAATGCTTTATGATCAAGGATTTGAGGCTTGATTTTCATAATATGTTGGAATCTAACTTACATAAAAATTTTCACATATATATATATATATTATGTAGATATAAATAAATGTGAAAATTTGACAAAATAAGGCAATCCAATATGACCAAATATAAAACTTGTAATGGTCATATGAGAGGACATTAAACCATATAGGAAAATATATTCAAAGATGCTCAAGGGATGAAGTGTAACTTTCTTGATCACCAAAACAAGTGTGAATCAACAACTTGTTTAATAAAGCATGCTAAAATCCTATAAAAATATTTAAAATAACACAAAAAAGAATATTTAATTATCTCTTCAAGATGTGTCCAACAACAATTGTTTTCTCTTAATCAAATCTTTTTTTTTAATTATTATGAGTTACCAAAATAAATATGCTTAAATAATAAAAAATATTATTTTAATATTATGTAAATGTATATTAAGGGTTGAATTAGCTAAAATAGAGAAATAGAATATAACTAAATGAAAGAGATGTATAGAGCACATGACATGAGATTTAGAGTGACAAGTCATATAAGATAAATATTTTAAAGTTATTTTTTTAATATTAAGTAAATATATATTAAAGTAAGACTGAGATAAATTAAGCCAATGAAATATTACAAAATCAAAGACATGTAAAAGTAGCACGATAGAAAAGTCATTGTCTCATAATAATATAGCAAAATAAAAGTAAAACATTTGAAGAAAAGAGAGAAGTTTTGTTTGGAAGCTAAATTTGACGACACAAAGAAGATGAAATTAACATTTCTAGTTGATTATAAAAATTAAAAGAAATCACATATAAATTTCCAAAATTAGAGAACATAAAATATTAAACATATAAAAATGAACACTTAAGTTGAAGAAGTTCATAGAGATAAGTCTAATGATGTTTTTTTCATCTCATTACGATTTTATTTGGAATTACAATAAATTATAAAAATAAACAAAAGTAAATTACAGCAAATTATTATTTGAATATGAAATAAATATTTATTAAAGTAGAAAGTAAATAAATTGAAGCAAAATATTATAATGAAATCAAAGCAAAGCAAATGTTATGAAAGAGGAGATTTAGAGTTTCATACTAAGTTGCACTACAAGATACAAGGGAGGTAAAGTATAAGATCCTAATTCATCAAATTAAGAATAAATTAAAATGTCTTATAAAGAATGGTAATACTCTAAAAAAATAAAATATTAAAAAAATATACAAAAATCTTTAATTAGATAGAAAAGGTTATGATGAGTCCAACAACATTTTCTTGTCTTGGCCTAATATCAAATTGAAATATTTTAAATTAAAATATTAAATAATCTTCTAAATAAGAAAACTATTATTTTAATATTTAAAAAATGCATATTAAAGCTAAAAATGTGATAAAGTGAAGTAGTACGATATCACCAAATAAAGGGACATAAAAGTCTTACAATATGTGAAATTGATAATAATAACCATATAATAAAAAAAAAGAAAAACTTTTAAGAAAATGAAATAAATTGTTAGAAAAGTTATATTCCAATATGCTAAAAATATTGAGTGTAACACCTTTGGTCATCAAATCAAGTGTGTAACAAACAAACATGTAAAGCATCATGAATCATAAAAAGTAAAATATTTTAAAATATAAATATATATATATATAGGTGGATAGAGCTCACTGTGGTTAGTCCAACGACAATTATTTTTGTCATTCAGACCATGTATAGAGTTACTACAACACACAAAGGAAAATAAGTGTATGTAATAATAAATGATAATTTTAATATTAAATAAATCTATAATATAGCTCAAATATCACATAAAGCATGCCACTACCATGGAAAAAAAATTAATAATATAAAAAAGATTATTTAATTTAGTAGATCTCATCGAGATGAGGCCATCAATTTTGTCACAATTAGACATCATTAAAAAATATGATGAATTACCAATTGAAATGAGCATTAATAACTATAAATTAATTTTTTAATGTTATGTAAATATACAATAAATCTTAAATAAGCAAAATTAAAGTAGTGCAATATGGCAAAATCAATACAATGTGAAAGTCAAACGATTGGGGATATGGAGTGATATTATAATATAACCAAATAAAAACATAACAAATTAATGAAATGAGATATAAAGTATAGGAAGGTTGGACTCCATGATGTTAAGGACAGTGAGTGTAACCTTCTTGATCATTGAATAATGTATAAAGTTAAAATATTTTTAAAAAAATCCTAAAATCTTAGAAAATTTTAAAAAATATAAAAACGAATATTTAATTGGAAAGAGCTTAACTAGATGAGACTAATGATGTTCGCTTCATATCGATCACACCTTAGTTTTAATTACTACAAATAAGCTAATTTAATAGAAATAAATAATAATAAATTATTTTTTAATGATAAGATAATTTTTAAATTAAAACTTTGACTTGATAATTCAAATCAATGCAATATAGCCATATCAAATTGATGTAACAGTCATTGGAGAGGAGATTACTGTTAGACTGCATTATAGCAAGATAAAATGGAAAATTTTAAACAAATGAAATAAATTGTGGCAAAGTTTAATTCCATCATATTTAAGGGATTTTGCATAACAATCATTATCATCAAATAAGGCCGACATCTAAAGTTTTTATAGAGCTTAAAATATCTAGGAAATAAAATATTTAGAAATTTAAAATAAATATTTAGTATGATATAGCTCTTTGGGATGAATGTAACAATGTTTTTTGTCTCAATTAAATCCCTTTTTGAATTACTTTGAATTAAGAAAAATAGTTGCCTAAATAATAGTAAATTATCAACTTAATATTAAATAAGTATATAGTAAAGATGAGATTAAGTAACTTGAGGCGATGTATTATAAGAAAGATAGCATAGTGTAAAGGTTACAAAAGAGAAAAATTAGAATTTTATAGTAATATAAAAAAACGAACCTAAATACTTTAAGAAATTACATGACTTATATAGGAAAGTTGCATTCAATGACACTAATGAGATAAAGTGTTGTATCCTTGAACCTCAAACCTGGTGCAAATTTTAATGACTCATAAAGAGTATCAAATCCATAGAAAAAATAATTAAAAAAATAAAAATTAAATATTTAATTAGTCTAAGGTTATCATCATTAGCAACGTTTGCCTCAACTAAATCTAACCTCATTTGAAATTATTTTGTATAATCAAACATACTAATAATAATAAAAATAAATCCATAATTTAATTTTTGTTAAAGACATCAAAGCAATAACGAGGTCAGTTGAATCAATGCAATAAAACAAACTTAAAGCAAAAATATGAAAGAAAATTTGTTTAGATTTTAAGGGCATTATATTTTATGTCGTTGACAAGATTGTGTGTTACATAAAAAATAATAAGAAAATGTACGAATAAAAAAGCTTCATGAACAATGCAAAAATCTTAGAAAATATAAAAATTATAAGTATTAAATTGAATATTTATTGGGTAGTGCTAGTTAGCAAGAGTTCAATGGTGTTTTCTTTCACTCAATATGCCATATTTAACATTACTCTAAATTATCAAAATAAATAAGCATAAATTATATTGCATTATTATTATGATAATTTTCTGATATATCAAAAAATGTGACAAATTTAATCAATGTGATATAACAAAAGCAAAGACACTCAAATGTCATGTAAGAGGAGAATTATAGTTACATTGCAATATAATCAAATTAAAGAAAAAATTTGAAAAATTGAGATAAAATTTTTTTAATAGGTTGTATGCCACTATATATTAGAGACTTAGCATAACATTGTTAATCATGAAATCTTGTACAAATCTAAATATCTCTAAAAGAATGCAGAAATCTTAAAAAAGCAAAATGTTTAAAACTATGGAAAAAATTTTTAAAGGGATAAAGGGCATTTAAATGAGACAATGTTATTTGTTTCATGGCAATCAAACCTCATTTAGAGATACTTTGAATTACAATAATAAGTCAGAAAAAATAATGATAAATCAATATATTATAAAAAGTAAAGATAAAATTAGAAATATTGAAGCAGTGTAATATGATGATAACAAAGTGATGTAAAGGTAACAAAAGAAAGGAATTAAAGTTTCCAACAAATATAACCAAATCAAAACAAAAAAGTTTAGTAAATAAGAAAACATTTTCCAAAAGGTTGCATTTCGGGAAACTTATGTGATTATCTAGGACCTCTCTATCATTTAATTTTGTGACACTCATAATATTTGTTAATGGATGTTAAAATAAGAAAAATAAAATTATAAATATATTAAGTAATATGTAATTTAATACAGATAATGGGGACTACTCCAGCAAAGTTTTTTTCATCTATGTTAGATCTTGTTTTGAATTACTAAAAATTACAAAATTTTATATAAATAATTAATAATAAAATTTTATTTTAGTATTAGGTAAATATATGTTAAACTTAAAATGAGCTAGGCTGAAGTATAGCATTACAATAAAATCAAAGAAAGAAACTGAAAGATTTATTGTTACTTTGTACAATAAATTATCCATCACTTGACCTATATATCACTTTTATTTAGCTATATTACATTGCTTCATTTTATCATATTTTAGCTTTAAAATTTATTTACTTAATGCTAAAATAATAATTTGCTATCATTTATTCTTATTTAATTTTGTAATTATTAGTAATTCTAAATGAAGTCTAATCATGATGAAAAAAACATGTTTAATAAAGCATGCTGAAATCTTGCCAAAAAATATTTAAAATAATATAAAATTAAATATTTAATTGGCTGGATCTCTCCAAGATGAGTCCATGAATAATTGTTTTCTCTCGATCAAACCTCTTTTGTTATTATTATGAGTTACCAACATAAATATGCTTAAATAACAAAAAACTATTATTTTAATATTAAGTTAATATACATTTATGTTTAAATTATTTAAATAAGAGAAATGGAATATAACTAAATCAAAGAGATGGATACATCAAATGACATGGGATTTAGACTAACAAAACATATAAGATAAATATTTAAAAGTTATTTTTTAATTTAAGTAAATTTATATTAAAGTAAGCTAGATTTAAATTAAATCAATGAAACATTACAAAATCAAAGACATTTGAAAAGTAATATGATAGAAAAGTCATAGTTTCAAGATAATATAACTAAATAAAAGTAAAACATTTTAAGAAGTGAGATAAATTGTAATTGAAAGCTAAATCTGAAGACAATAAGAAGATGAAATTAACAACTTTAATTTAATATAAAAATGAAAAAATATCACATATAAATTTCAAAAACTAGAGAACATAAAATGTTTAAACATATAAAAATAAACGTTTAAGTGGAAGAAGCTCATAGAGAGAAGTCTAACGTTGTTTACTTTATCTTATTGAGATCTTTTTTGGAATTACAATAAATTAGAAAAATAAATAAAAGAAAATAATAACAAATTATTATTTTAATATTAAATAAATATATGTTAAAGAAAACATTAGATATATTGAAGCAAAATATTATAATTAGATCAATGCAAAGCAAATGTTATGAAAGAGGAGATTTAGAGTTTCAGAATAAGTTTCAATACGAGCTACTAATGATGGAAATTGTAAGATCCTAACTCATTAAATCAAATATAAATTAAAATATCTCGTAAAACATGGTAATACTCTAAAAAATAAAATATTGAAAAAAATACAAAAAATTTAGTTAGATGGATCATGTTACGATGAGTTCGACAAGATTTTTTATCCTAATCTAATGTCAAATTGAAGTATTTCAAATTTCAAAATTAAATCATCATATAAATGAGAAAAGTGTTATTTTAATACTAAATATATATATATTAAAGCTAAAAATGATATAAATTGAAGGATTATTATATAATCGAATGAACTGACATAAATGTCATACAATATGTGAAAGAATAAATATGATATTTATTTTGATGGAGTTTGTCAAGATGTGCCCAATGACATTTGAAGCATCTTGATCAAGCCTCATTTGGAATTACTATGAATTCAAAAATAAATAAACATAATAAGTAATAATGTATTATTCTAATATAAATAAATACATATTAATGCTAAAATGAGATAAATTAGAGTAATGTACCATAATAAAAACAAACACTTGTGAAGGTCACATGTATGGAGTTTAGAGTTACATTGTAATATAACTAATTGAAGGAGAAACAATGAGAGAAATGTGTTAAATGTGTTAATTTATATAAGAAAGTTACTTTCCACAAAGCTAAGGAGATTGAGAATAACATCTTTCATCATGAAATTAGGAGTGAATGAAAATGTCTCCCAAATTGTCTAAAAATAGAAGAAAACAAAATATTTTAAAAAATATACACTTAATTAAATAGAGCTCATCGAGAAGAGTCAAGTGACATAAGTTTTATTTCAATCAGAGCTCATTTGAAATTACTAAAAATTAACAAAGAAAAGAATTTTTTTGTGACACTAAAGAAATTGAGCATAGTACTAAAAAGAGCCAATTAAGGAATGAATGATAATGTATTATAAAACATGCAAAACTATTAGGAAATGAATAAGAAAACATATATTAACAAAAATTTAATTACATATAGCATTTTGAGATGAGTTCAACATCTTTTGTTTCATCTTGATAAGATTTCATTTGAAATTTCAATGACTTAACATAATAAATGAGCATAAAAAGTAATAATTTTTTTTTAATTTTAAGTAAATATATAGTAAAGGTAAAATTATGTAAGTTGGAGTTATGTAATATAACTAAAAAAAGTGATGTAACTTCAACACAAGAAAAGCATTAAAGTTTTATAATTATATAAATAAATCTAAGTGAAAATATTGGAGAAATGAGAAAACTTTTCTAAAAAGGTTTCATTTTATGATACTAACGAGACCAAGTGTGTAACCATGATCACCAACACTGATGCTAATCAAAATGTCCTATAAAACATATAAAAAATATTAAAAACATAATTGAAAATATAGGAATTGATTATTCAATTTTTTAGAGTTCATTAAGGCTAATCAAATAGTGCTTGTTTCATCTTAAAATTACCAACAATTACAAAAATAAATCAAAATAAAGAATAAAATATAACTATTTTAATATTGAATAGATATTAGAGCTTAAATAATATAAATTTTTGGTATTGTAATATAACTATATAATAGAATTGTAAAACCAAAATGACAAAAAGTTTTTTATTTCATAGTAATATTTCCAAATTAAAGCAAACAATTTGCACAAATGAGATAAATTACATAGTAAAGTTTAATTCCAATATTATAATAAGATGTTGTACGATTACGTAGACAATCAAATTAAGTAAAAAATTCAAATGTAATGTAAACGATGCAAATAACCTAAAAAATTATTTAAAAATATTATACAATATATCTAATTAAGAAAGAGCACATTAACATGAGTTTAATAGTGTTTGTTTCCTCTAAATTTAGCTTTGGTTAGAGAAAATGTTATTTATAAAATTATATAAGCAAAAGTAATAAAAAATTATTTTAAAGTTATGTTAATATAAATTAAATCTCAAAGGAGATAAACTGAAGTAATGTAATGTAACTAAATCAAGGGTATGTAAAGGTCACATAAGAATAGATTTATGGTTATTTAGCAATATAACGAAATAAAATAAAATATTTTGAAGAAAAGGGATAAGTTGCATGAGAAAGTTGCATTCCAAGATATTAAGGAGTGCAACTGTAGTATCCTCAACTTTCAAATCTAGTAAAAATTGAAAGGACTTAAACAATATGATAGAACCTTAAAAATTAAAAATACTTAAAATTATAAAAGCAAATATTTAACTAGATAGAGCATGTCAACATGAGTAGAATGAAGCTTTTTTGACTTCATCTCACATCTTTGGAGTTACTAAGATTTGCCAATATACAAAATCTTAAATAATTAAATTTTTTTTTAATATTAATTAAATAAATAAGAAAGTTGAAATGAGTTAAATTGGAAAAAATGTATTTTTAATACAATCCAAGTGAAGTGTGCACAACATTAGAAAAGAATTAGGGTTTCATGATGAAATACCTAAGTTGAAGAAAAAAATTTGAAGTGATAATGGAAATTGTGCAGGAAATTTAGTTTCGAAGATATTGACAAGATCAAGTGTGACATCCTCGATCCTCAAATCTTGTGTGAATCAAAATGTCTTTTAATGATTTCCAAATGGATAGAAAAAAATTTAAAAATATAAAAAATAATGTTACTTAATTAGATAAGGATCATCTACATCAGTTTAATGATGATTGTTCTATGTTAAGTAGACCACTTTTGGAATTACTGTGAACTACAATAGTAAAAAACATAAGTAATAATGCTTAGTCATTATTTCAAACTTATGTAAATTTGCATTAAAGTAGAAATGAATTGAATTTATCAATTAATATATCACCCAATCAAACACATATAAAGGTCACCTAAGATGAGATTTAGATTTAACCATTAATATAACAATATCACAACAAATATTTGAAGAAATGAGATAAATAGTTTAGGAAAGCTACATTTTTAAACACCAATGAAATTGAACGTAACACGTTCAACAGTCAAGGAAGGTAAGAATCAAAATATCTTATAAAGCAAGCCAAAACAAAGGACATAATATTAAGAAATATAAAAAATGAATATTTATTTCGTTAGAACTCGTTGGGGATGCAAATTTTATTTATAATACTAAGAAAACTTATTTCAAGCATAAATGAGAAAATAGATGAAATATAATATAGGAAAAGATAAAGATGTGCAAATGTCATAGAAGAGGAGATTAAGAATTACGTAGTAAAATAGCCAATTGGAAATTAAACATTTCTAAAAAGAAAATCAATTTTATAGGGAAGTTATATCCTACGAAAAGTAATAGATAGAGTGTATAATGCTCGATAAGCAAAATGAAATATAAATCAAAATGTTTCTTAAAGTGCCAAAAAAGCAAAGAAAATAAAATATTTAAAAAAAATATAAAAATGAATATTTAACTTGATAGAGCTCATAATCTTTGGACCTCATTAAGAAATATTTTGAATCAAAAAATCATGTGAATAAAAATATTAAGAAATTATTAATATAATGTTAAGTGAATAAATAAGAAAGTTGAAATGAGTTAAATTGAGAAATGTAATATAATAAAATCAAATCTATGTATATGTTACATGAGAGGAGAATTAAAGTTTAATAAAAAATCGAATAAAATCAAAGTAAAAACTTTGAAGAAATTTGGCAAATTATATAGGATAATCCATTCCAAGAATCAATCATGCTTTAGTGTTGTATCCTTGATAGTAAAAAATGGTGCAAATTGAAATCACTTGTAAAGTGGGTCAAAACCAATGAAAAATTTTTTAGAAGTACTAAACTGAATGTTTAATTATGTCAAGCTCATCTAGATGAGTTCAACAAATCATTGTTCCCTTTATGTCTAACCCTGTTCGGAAATATTATGAATTATTAATAGAATAATAGATGAAAATTTTGTTATTTTAATGCTAAGTGAATTTATAATAAAGTAGAAATGCGGTTAATTGAACTAAAATAATATAATAAAACCAAATACATGTAAAAAACATATTAGAGGAAAAATGGAGTTATATATGGTAATATATCAAATTCAAAGTGAAAAAATAAAAAAGGAATTGAGATATATTGTTGGGGAAAGTTGCATTCCAAGATGCTAATAAGATTGAGTGTTATATCTTAAATCATGAAATTAGGAACCAATAAAAATATCTCATAAAAAATTTAAAACATTTTGAAAGTAAAATACCTTATAAATTATAAAAATAACCATTTAAATTGATGCAGCTCATTAAGATGTGTTTAATGACGTTTGTTTAGTCAATTAGAAATCACCTAAAATTACATGAAATAAACATAATAAACAACCATAAAAAATTTTATATTAATATTTGAATATCAATTAAATATATATTAAAGCATCATTAAGTTAATTTGAAGTAATATAACATAACCAAATGAAAGACAAGAAAAAGTCACATAAGAGGAAATCTAAAGTTACATAGTAATATTGTTAAATAAAAATAAAAACTTGAAACAAATGGGATTAATTGTTAAGGAAAGTAATATTCGAAGACACTAAGGATATCAAGTGTAATATCCTCAATCTTGATTTTAGGTACAAATCCGAAAGTATTTAAATGATGCAAAAGCCATATAACAAAATATTTTTAAAAATAAAAAATACATATTTAATTGTTTGGATTGCTTTAAGATGTGTCCAACAAAGTTTTTATTGTCTGGATCCAACCTCATTTAGGGTTATTGCAAATTACCAATGCAATACTAAGAATTTGACGCGTGGTTCTACAAGCTTTGGGGTGAATTGCATGGTGTAAAATGTTGTAGTTATTTTAAATTTTTCAAAAAACTATTTTAAAGTAAGTTTATTTAATATGACTTAAAAATTCTATAAGTTGAAATTTTAAAATCTTAAATTTTATTTCAAATTATGTTGATTTTGATATAAATTGTGTAATGCAAATGAACAATAACTAAAAATTAACACAAATTATTTATAATGGTTCAAGTTAAAAACAAGAAAATGTATACCCCAAAAAAATTAGGCAAAAAAATGCTCAGCAAAATTCTTTTGCCAAAAGTTTGGCTGGAATTCATGAGCCACATAGTTAGTCATGCATTATCCTTGGCTTTTGGATTTCAATCTATGTTTCCAATCAATTTCTCAATTTATTAACTTTTTCGTATGTGATTAGTACTTATGAACACTTCAAATACTTTTTATAGTAGCAATTCCATTAGTAGGATAGGTAGGTTTAAACTTTTTTTTTATAATTTTTGTAATACTATATTAACATAATTTTTGAAATAGGTCAATTAGGCCATTAAGGATATAATTTAGCTTAGTGTGGTAATAATCTAAATGTCTTGTACAGTCTATGAAACGAATCAAAAATTAAAATATTCGAAAATATAAAACTAAATTTTAATTTGAGTGAGGTAATCTAAGTCAGTCAAACAATTTTTTTTACCTCCACCAATTCACATTTGAAATTACTATAAATAATAAGATTAAATAACAATAAATAAAAATAAATTATCATTTAATATTATTTAATTATTTAATAAAATTCAAAATAAGTTAAATTAAATTTTTGCAATATAACTAAATATGAGGAGATTTGTTGTTACATTATCTTTTAAACAAATCTAATCAAAAGATTTGAAAAGATAATAGTTGTGCAAGAATGAAGGAGTCCATGGTAGTAAGACGATCATGTGTAGCAATATTGATAGTCATATTAGGTATAAATAGAGAAACTTTTTAAGGCTTGCAAAGCTATAGAAAAAAAATCTTACACTAGAATAGTTTAGAGTTTCATAGCAATATATCTAAATCAAAGAGAGAAATTTAAAGAAATAAAATAAATTATAAAGAAAAATTGTATTCCATGATAAAAATCACATATGAGTTAAAAGTTGTTATGAAGTAGACAAGAATACTATAACAAATTTGATAAAAATGAAAAATTAATATTTAATTAGATAGAGTTCATCGAGATTGGTCGAACAATGTTCGTTTCATCTTGATTGGACCTCATTTAGAATTACTATGAATAACAATTGTAAATAAGCTTTCAAAAATAAATTATTATTTTGTTATTAGGAAAACTTATGTTAATGTTGAAGTGAGATAACATGAGGTAATGTAATATTACTTATTCGTAGTGATGTAGAAATCATATGAGAAATGATTTAGAGTTACATAGTCATATAACCTAATGAATATTAAAAATTTGATGTAATGTGGTAATTGGTATATGAAAGTTGCATTGACAAATACTAAGGAGATATTCTACAATATCCTCATTAGCGAAATAAGGTACAAATAAGACTAATTTGTAAAACATTCTTAAATCTCCAAAAAGTACTATAAAACTATAAAAATAGACATCTAATTTGATAGAGTGTGAGATCATTATGAAAGAAGATTTATAGTTACATTCTAACATAACCCAATTAAAGGTTAGAATTTGAACAAATTAAATTCATTCTATGATCAGTAAATCATGTAGAAATCAAATTATCTCATAAAGCATGCGAAGACAATAAAAAAGAAAATATTTTGAAATAAAAAATGTTTTGCGATAGATCACATTGTGATTTGTCCAATGACGTTTCATTTGTCTTGATCACATCATGCCTTGAACTAGTACAAATCACAAAAATAAATAATATAAAATAATAATAAAGGATTATTTTTTTATTAACTAAGAATATATTAAAGGTAAATGTAGTTTTCTTGAGGCATCGAAATATAACAGAAACTAAAACAATATAAAGTTCACATGAGATGACCTTTATAGTTTCAAACTAATATAAGAAAAGCAAAGAAAAAATTTCGAAATGAGATAAATTATATAGCAATGTTGCATTCCAAATGCATTCCAAGATACTAAAAAGTGATAAAGTGTAACATATGCAAATGTCAAGTTGAGCACAAATTAAAATATCTTATAAACCACTGAAAGAGTAATAAAATAAGATGTCATACTGTGTAGAAATGAATATTTAAATTGGTAGAGCTCATCAAGATGAGTCTAATTATGTTTATTTTACCTCAATCTAACTTATTTTGAATTATAAGAAATCACCAATGTAAGAAGGCATAAATAATAATAAATTTTAATTTTAATATTAACTAAATATATATTGAAGCTAAAGTGAAATAACTTGATGCAATCTATTATAACCAATTCAAATTGATGTAAAGGTTACACTAGAAATGATTTATAGTAACATTAAAATATAACAAAATAAAGAAACAGAATAATTATGATAAATTATATGGAAAAGGTTTATTTTAAGATACAAAGGAGATCAATTATAACATCCTCCATCATCAAATCTAGCACAAATTAAATGTATCATAAGGAATGGAACGCCTCTACAAAATAAAATGCTTAATAATATAGAATTGAATGTTTAATGTGATGGATCCTGAAAAAAAGAGTCCAACGACTCGTGTTTCCACTCGATTGACCACCATTTTGAATTAACATGAATTACCAAAATGAATAAGTTTAAATAGTATATATATAATTATTTTAATGATAGAAGTTGAAATGAGATAAATTTAGGCAATGTAGTATAACCAAATCAATGTGATTTAAATTTTACATGAACGGAGATTTAGAGTTAGATTGTTCTATGTCTAAGTAAAAGAAAATTATTTGAAGAAATGAGATAAACTATATTGGAAACATGTATTCCATGTTACTAAAAAGATCATATGTATTATCCTTAATGATTGAATTAGGTTTAAGATAAAAAATCACATAAAGCAAACCAAAACTCTAGAAAACATATTTGAAAACATAAAAAATAAACCTTTGAATTGATAGAGATCATCAAGGTGAGTCAAATGTCTTTTACTTCATCTCCATTAGACTCAATTTGAATTACAGAGAATTGCAACAATAGAAAAGCATAAATAATAATAATTTTTTTAATAATTAAGTAAATGAATATTAAAGTTGAAATGAGTTAAATTGAACAAATGTAATATTATGTAATCAAAGTGAAGTAACAGTTACATGGTAGATTATGTATAGTGTAATAGTGCTACAACAAAAAAAATAATATATATTTTAATAAAAGAGTTAAACCATATGGGAAAGTTTCATTGGAAAGTTTCATTTTAATAAATGAACATTATTTTGAGTTCCACTAAATTTTCAAAATTAATAAGTATAACCAAACCATAGTGAGGGAGACATAACATAAGATAGGATTTTAAGTTACATAGTTTTATAGATAAATGCAAGTAAAAAATTTGAAGGATATAAATTGTGAGTGAAAGTTACATTCCAAGATGCTAAATAGTTTGACTATAGCAAACTTGATCACCTTGTTGGGTATTAATCACAATATCATTAATAGCCTACGAAATATTAAAAAATACAATACTTTAAAATATTAAAATTAATACTTAATTGAGTATAACTAGTCAAGATGAGTAAAGTGGCCTTTATCCATCTTTATCAATGTTTTTTTTTACTTACTACTAAGTGCAAACTAAATTAGCATAAATATTAATAACTTTTATTAATTTAAGGAAAATATATATTAAACCTAAATTAGTATAAATTGGGACAATGTAACACACTTAATTTAAAATGACATAAATGTTACCTGAGAGGAGGTTTAGTGTTAAATAGTCATTAAAAAAAATCAAAATAAAAAATTTAATGAAATGAGTCAAATTATACTAAAGCTTGATAATAAAATATTTCAAAATATAAAAGTTAATGATTAATTTCATAGTGCTTGTAAAGATGAGTGCAAAAAAATAAGTAATAAGTGTCGATCAATCCTTATTTTGTATTACTAAAATAAGATAGATTGGAGCAAAGTACTACAAGTAAAGTAATGCAATTGACACAGATGATGCGATTTATAATTACATAGTAATATAACCAAATAGAAAAAAAATTTTAAAATAATCAGATAAATTTTCTTGGAAAGTTTCATTACAAGATATTAAGGAGATTTTTTAAAAGAGTTAAGATTTGTAATGTCTCAAAAAGCTTGCAATGTGGTCGAGCTCATCATGACTAGTTGAATGAGATATTTTTTCCTCTCGATCAAATTTAATATGATATTATACGAAATAATAATTAAAATATGAAAAATTAATTATTTAAATATTTATTAAATGCATAATAAAACAAAAATGAGATGGAATGATGCAGTTTAATATAACTAAATCTAAACAATGTAAAAGTCATACAAGAGTAAAACTAGTATTTTATAATAATATAACGAAATTAAAAAATTGAAACATTGAGATGAATTGAATAAGAAAGTCATATTCTAAAATACTAAGAAGATCGAAGAAAAATTACTAAATAGTCAAATCAAGTACGAACAAATATATCTTTTATAACGAGTCAAAAGCAAAAAAAGACTATCTCAAAATATAAATAGGAAACTTTCATAGGATAAAGCTTTTTTAGCTTTATTTGATGAGGCTTTTATCACCCAATCAAATATCTATTGGAATTTTATTTTAATTTAAAAAGTAAATAAGTAGAAATATAATTTTTTTAATATTAAGTTTATATGACATAAAGGTAGAATAAGATAAAGTATAAAAATTTAATTTAACCAAATCACAGTGACATAAGAGTCCTACGAGAAGAAAATTTGAGTTGTATTATAATGTAACGAATTCAAAAAAAATTGAATCAACAAGAAAAATTAAAATATTAAGTTGCATTCTAAGATACGTAAGAGATCTAGCATAACATCTTAGATTATTATATCTAGCAGAAATTAAAATATCTCATAAAAACTATAAAATCATAGAAAACGAAGTATTTCATAACATAGAGATAAACATTTAATTGGATAGAGCTCGTCAAGACAACTCCGACGATGTTTGTTTTGCCTTAATAAGACCTCCATAAGAATTACCTTAAATAAATAAAGTAAATATGCAAAAATAATTATAAATCTTTTTTTAATTTTAATAAAATATATTTTAAGTGTAAATAAAATAAATTTAAATAATTTACTCTAAAAAAATAAAATAATTATAAAGGTTAAAAAAGAGAAGAATTATAAAATGACAAGAAACGAGCTAAGTCTAAGTGAAATATTTCAAGCAATAAGAAAAATTGCTTGAGAAAATTGCCTTTCATGATCCTTAGGGGACTAAGGGCAGAAACCATGATCGACAAATAAGATACCACTCTAGTAGTCTCCTAATCGTGTGAAATCCCTATCAAAGTAATTATAAAAAAATAATAATAATTTATTAATTTATTATTAAGTAAATGTATATAATAAAGTTAAAATAAGATAACTTGAAACAAAGGAATATCACCAAATGAAAAAGATACGAAGATCACACATAGGGAGATTTAGAGTAACATAGTAATGTAGCAAAATGAAAATAAAAAATTTAAAAAAATGAGATAAATTATATAAGAAAGTTTTATTTCAATTTTATAAGTAGCACAGTGTAACATTCTTGATTAATAAATGAAGAATGATTCGAAAAATGATATAAAGCATTCAAAAATATAAATAATAAAATATTTAGAAGTATAGAGATGAATATGTAACAAGACGGAGCCTGTTGACACCACTCCAATGTTGTTTGTTTTGTCTCTATTAGACCTCTCTTTGAATTTATGCAAATTACTAAACTAAATGAGCATAAACATTAAGTAAATATTTATTAAACTTGAGATTGGATTAGATAAAAAATTGTAATGTAACCACATCAATGTAAAGTAAAGATTAGATGTAAGGTGAATTAAAGTTTCACAGTAATATAACAAAATAAAATCAAAACATTTAAAGAGATTAGAGAAAGTTTTTAGGAAAGTTGTATTTTGTCCTACTAATGAGATTGAGTATAACATTCCTGATAATTAAATAGGGTAGGAGTTAAAATGCCTCATAAAATAAGCCAAAAACTAACAAAATAAAATATTTAAAAAAATTAAAAATGACTATTTAATTTGATAGAGCTTATTATGATGAGTCCAATGGAATTTGTTTCACCTTGATCAAACCTTATTTAGAATTATTATGAATTGTCAATTTTAACAAGCATAAATAACAAAAAATATTTAATTAATATAAAAAAATTATATAATAAAGTTCAAATTTCACAAACTATAGTGATAAGCACAATAAAATTTAATCCATAAAAGTCTCAAATGAGAGGAGATTTTGTGTTATATATAATTATAACAAAATAAAAATTAAATTTTTGAAAAATAATTTAATTTTACAACAAAGTTATCAAATATAATGTCCTCAATTATTAAATCAACTAGAAAAAAAGAAACCTTGTAATGCATGGCAAGACTTTAGAAAAAAATAATTAAAACTTTTTTAAAATATTATTTAATTAGATGTGGCTGATAGTGTTAGTACAATGATATTTGTTTAATCACCATCAAACTTAATTTGAAATTATTATTAATTACCAAACTAAATAGATATAGATAATGTAAAATAATTTCTTTTAATAAAAATTTAATATATAATAAAAATAAAATGAGATAAATTATAGTATTACAATATAACTAAATTAAAGCAAAACATTTGAATAAATGAGATAAATTATTTGAGAAAGTTACATTTAAGGATAACAGGGAGATCAAATATGTCATCCTTAATCATCAAATCTTAAATGAATTAAAAAGTTTTTATAAAACAAATAAAAATTATAGAAAATAAAAAATTTAAAATAAAGTGCTAAATTTTTAATTACATATAGCTCTTTAGTATAAGTCCAATGATGTTTGTTTCATCTTGATTAAAAATAATTTATAATTACATTTAATTCCAAAAAAAATAATAATGAAAAAATTTAAAATAATTTTTAAAATATTAAGTAAATACATAGTAAACTTTAAATGGGGTAAACTAAACTAATGTAATCTAACAATATAAGAGAATTACAAATTCTTAGCATTATGTATTCAATCTTCTTCGTCTTCTTCTTCTTCTTCCTATTCTTCTTCTTCTTCTCCTTCTTCATCCTCCTACTCCTCTTCTTCTTCTTCTTCTTCTTCTTCTTCTTCTTCTTCTTTCTCTTCTTCGTCTTATTCTTCTTCTTGTTCTTGTTCTTCTTCCTCCCATTTTCCTTCTACTGCTTCTTCCTCTTCTTCCTCTTCTTCCTCTTTTTCTTCTTCTCCTACTTCTTCTTCTTACTCTTCTTCTTCTTATTCTTCTTCATCAAAATTATCTTCTTCTCCTTCTTCCTCTTCTTCTTCCTACTCCTCTTCTTCTTCTTCTTCCACTTCTTCTTCTTCTTCATCTTCATCTTCTTCTTCTTCTTCTTCCTCTTCTTCTTCTTCTTCCTCTTCTTCTTCTTCTTCTTCTTCTTCATCATCTTCTTCTTCCTCCTCCTCTTCTTCTTCTTCTTCTTCCTCCTCCACTTGTTCTTTCTCTTCCCCTTCTACTTCTTCTTCTTCTTCTTCTTCTTCTCCTAATTCTTGTTCTTATTCTTCTTCATCTTCTTCTTCTTCTTCTTGATTGAGTGTAGCATCATTGATCATCCAATCATGTACGTCTAACAATTTCTAATAAAACATATAAAAATGCTATAAAAATACTTAAAATATAAGAATGAATAATAAATTTGATAGAGATCCTTGAGATAATTCTAAATATATTCATTTGGTCTCAATTGAAAATTATTTAGAATTAATGCAAACTAGCAAATTAAGTACAAATAATTAATTATATATTATTGTTTAGTTATCAAGCAAAAAATTTTAAAACACAAATAAGATAAATTTGTGCCAGGTAATATATCAAAATAAAAGTGATGTGAAGGTCATATGAGAGAAGAATTTAGTTCCATAATTGTGTAACAAAATCAAAGAGAAACAATTTATGAAATGAGAGAGATCCTATGGGAAAGTTGCATTCCAATTTGCTAAGGAGGTTGAGTGTAATATCCTTGATTGTAAAATTAGGTTTGAGTCAAGATTTCACATATAATATGAAAAACCCATGAAAATAAAGAACTAAAAATATAAAAATAAATATTTAAATATCATGATGAGAAATTTAAGATCATTTGTTTCTTCTTTAAAGGACCTATTTTGAATTACTAGAAATTAAAAAAATAATTGCACAAAAATAATTATGAACTATTATTTTAATATTAAGTAAATATGTGTTAAAGCTTAAATGTGATAAATAAAAGTAATGTTTTAATACATAATAAAAGACAATGTAAAGTTCATAGAGTAAAACAATTAGAGTTTTATAGTAACAGTACTAAATTAAAAAAAAATATATTTAAAGAAATAGCATATGTTATATAAAAAAGTTAAATTCCAAAATACTAAGAAGATTAATTGTAAGGTCTTCATTCTTCAAATTATGTATGAAGAAATCTCTCACAAACAAAGCCAAAACCCAATGAAACAAAAAAAATTGAAAAATAAAAGATGAATGTTTAATTTGGTAAAGATTGTCAAGATGAGTCTAACATCATTCATTTGGTCTCAATTAGACCTCATTAAGAATTACTTCTAATTTCAATATTAAATAAGGAAAAATAATAATAGATTATCTTTTTAATATTAAGAAAATATATATTAACCTTGAAATAAGATAAATTAAAGTAATGAGAGAAGATTTAAAATTATATATTATTCTAACCAAATTGAAGAAAAGAATTTGAAAAAATGACTTAAATTGTATGGAGGTTGCATTACGAGATGCCAAGGCGGTCAAGTTTAACATGACCAAACACAACATCAGGCATAAATTGAAAATTCTCATAATACTTGAGAAAACTTTACCACGAAAATAAATAAAATTTTTAAAATGAACATTTAATAAAAAATATGAAAATGACAAGAATATTATACTCAATCTCCTTAATATTTTCAAAAGCAACATTCTTGTAGAAATTATCACCATTATTCAATTTTTTTTATTTTTGTATATTATCATGTAACACTAAATTTGCTTTCTTGTGATCTTTATAGTGCTTTGATTTAGTTTTATTATGTTAATTTAATTTATCTCTTTTCAACTTTAGTATATATTTACTTAATAATTAAATAACAATTTATTTTTACCACGAAAATGCTTGAGAAAACTTTACCACGAAAATAAATAAAATTTTTAAAATGAATATTTAATTTGTTAGAGCTTATATAAGATATAATTGTATTTGTTCTAGCTGAATTATATCTCATTTGGAATTGCTAGAAAATAACAAAGTAAATAAACATAAATATAAATAAATAATTATTTTTAAAATTTATAAATACATAGATATAAAAATAAATTGTTATTTAATTATTAAGTAAATATATACTAAAGTTGAAAAGAGATAAATTAAATTAGCATAATAAAACTAAATCAAAGCACTATAAAGATCACAAGAAAGCAAATTTTGTGTTACATGATAATATACACAAATAAAAAAAATTGAATAATGGTGATAATTTCTACAAGAATGTTGCTGTTGAAAATATTAAGGAGATTGAGTATAATATTGTTGAAATTTTTAAAAATATGAAAATGAAATTTAAAGAGAAAAAACCTTTTGGATGAGTTAATTGAAATTTCCTTCAACTCAATTGGCTCTCATTTAGATTAACTATGAATTAACTAACTGTAAAAACATAATTATAAAAGAATTAATATTTCAATTTTAAAAAATATATATTAAAGGTGAAATGAGGTAAACTAAAGCAATGCAGTATAACCAAATCAAAGTAACGTAAAGTTCAAAGGAGTGGTGATTTAGAGCTATTTAGAAATATAGTTAAATTAAAGTCAAAACTATTAAGAAATCAACTAAGTTGTATAGGAGACTTGCAGTGAAAGATAGTAACAAGATCGAGTATTATATCCTTAATTTCTAAATTATGTACAAATAAAAATTCCATATAAAACATGAATAAATCTTAGAAATTAAATGTTACAAAATTAAAAAAATAAATATTTAAATACTTAGAGCTCTTTAACAATAGTCCAATAACATTTGTTTCATTGAAATCAAAATCGTTTCGAATTGAAATGAATTAACAAAAATAATTAAACTTAAATCTTAACAAATTATTATTTTAATAATAGCAAAATATTTATAAAAGCTAAAACTAGATATATTCTTCTAATATAATATAACCAAAATAGGTTAAACCATTTAAAAAATGACATAAATTTAATAATAAAGTTGCATTCCAAGGTACATGAAGGTCGAGTGGACAATCCCCAATTATCAAATCTTGTATGACTTGAAAAGTTCATAAAAAAATGTAAAACAATTGAGGAAATAAAATGGATTTTTTAAAAATATGAATATGTAATAGAATAGATGTTGTTAATATAACTTTGACAACATTTTTTTTGACACGATCAAACCTTTCTTTGAGTCACTACAAGTCAAAAAGTTAAAAAAGCATAAATAATAAAACCTTATTATTTATTTTTAAGTAAACATATATTAAAAATGAAATTAGAATAAATGAACAAATGTAATATAACAAATGAAAGTGATGTAAAAGCCATATGATAGTTGATTTAGAATTACATGGTAATCTAACCAAATTAAAGCAAAACAAATTTATAATGAGAAAAACTTTGTTGGAAATTTGCTTTCTAAGATACTAAGGAAAATTAATGCAACATTCTCAACCAACAAAAACTAAACAATGAAATATTTTTAATTTTTTTTCTAAATAGATATGATCATGGAGATAAGTCTAATCATGACTATTTGAACTAAATAAGACATCATTTGGAATTATTATGAGTTACTAATTTAAATAAAAGTAAATAATAATAAACTAAAACTTTAATCTTAAAAAAATATAAATTAGTATAGATAAATTAAAGCAATGTAATACAATAAAAACAATGAGTTGTGACGGTCATATTAGAGAACATTTGGAGGTGCACAGTAATATAGACAAATCATATTCAAAAAATTAATGAAATGAGATTAATTGTTTCAAAAACTTTTGTTACAAGATAATAAAAAGATCAAGTTTATCATCCACGATGGTAAAATGAGGTATGAATTGAAATGTCATAAAAAATTAGAAAAATAATAATTTAATTTTATATAGGTTTTTAGTCGAGTCCAAAGATGATTGTTTTGTCTCGGTTAAATCTACATTCAAATTACAAAAATTTATCAAATAAGATAAAAATAAAAAATGATAAATTATTATTATTTTAATGTTATGCAATAAAAAATTCAAGAAATTTAATAGAAAAAAAAAAGAAACTAAAAGGTACTTTGATATATGATTTCCAGTTACAAAGTAATATAACTAAATTTGTTCAAAAAATTAATGATATGGGAGAGTTAGATTGCAAGATTTTGAGAACATCATGTTCAACATCTTTGATCATTAAATCTAATATCAATTAAAGTATCTCATAAACTATGCCAAAACCTAAAAAATAAAAAATCTAAAAATATTAAAATGAATAAATTTTATATATATCTTATGAGATGAGTCCAACAACATTTGCTACATCTAAGTGTGTTCTCATTTGAAAATAATATAACATATAATTGAAATTAATAACAAAAAATGTTTTTAAATATTAAATAAGTTTATATTAATACTAAAATGACATAGTATGAAGTGATGTAATGCAATAAATCAAAGCAAAAAATTTGAAACAGTGAGACAAATTGTATGGAAAAGTTGCATTCTAAGTCACTTAGGTCATTGGTTTAACTTCATTAATCATTAAATGATGCAAAAAATAAAATGTCTCATAAAGTATGAAAAAACTCTATAAAGCAAAAAATTTAAAAATAATGAACTTCCTTAAAGATAGCTCATTGAGTTGGGTTCATTAATTTTTGTTTGATCTTTATCAAACCTGGTCTAAAATTATTATGAATTTCGTAATTAAATTTCCATAAAAAATAATGAATTATTACATTAATATTAAGTATTTATAGATTATAGTTGGAATGTGATAAATTAAAATAATCTAATACAACAAATTTAAGTAATTTTAGAGACATGATAGGAGACTTAGAGTCACATAGTAATATGATCATATAAAATAAGAAAAAAAAAATAAATCAAATAAATTGTGTGGGAAGTTGTATTCCAATATAGTAAGTAGGTCAATGTAACATCCATCATCATTAGATGTTGTACAAACTAAAATGTTTCCTGAGATGCATAAAAAACACTATAATATAAAACATTTAAAAATATCAAAAAGATGAATTATTAACTAAGTAGAGGTTACTTAGATGACTGTAATGATGTTAATTATCTTCATTAGATGCCCTTAGGAATTACTAAAAATTAACAAAGTAATGAAACACAAACCGTAATATATTATTATTTTGATATTATGGAATTAAATATTAAAACAAAAATTAAGATAAATTAAAGTAATGTAATATTCCAAATCCAAGAAATTTTTTTAAGAAATGAGAGAAATTGTATAGGAAGGTTGCTCACCAAGGCACTTAGGAGATCAAGTGCAGGATCATCCATTATCAAATCAAGTATGAATCAAAATATCTCAAATTATTTTCCAAACCTCTAAAAAGTAAAATATTTAAAAATACAAAAAAGAATAACATAATGGATATAGCTCATTGAGCAGCGTATAACAACATTTATTTTTGAACGATCAGACCTCATTTTGATTTACTATGAATTCCAAAACTAAATATGCAAATAAGTGAAAAATTAGAAGAACATTATTTAAGAAGAGGAACAAAAAAAGAAGAATGAAAATTTGTATAATTTTAATATTATTAGTCTATAAAATAATAATTTTATTTAAACCAAATTAAATTTAATATAATTTCTACTTGTAGAATATAATTTTCTAATTACATGAAGTAATAAATATTATATAACAATGAAAAGCGTTATTAATATTAACGAAAACTCTTAGTTGTATTTCCTTAGTTGTCACAATCCTTTATATTATTAAACATAGCAATTAAGTTTTATTAATTTTTTAATAGTATGATAACAAAAATAGTCATGATATTTTTTATCATAATTAATATGAATTATTCATTGTGTTTATTTAAATAAAAAATTGCTAATATGGTTATAATTATAATCCTTTGATAAAATTAATTCATAATAAGACAAATGAAACTTGTTATTATTGGTATGCTTTTAGTTCTAACAAGAATAATTATAAGAAGAAAAGTAAATAATAATTTAGAATATGTTAGCAATTATTTAAATATTCAACAAACTTTTTCTTTATAACTATAATAATGAAATTATGCATAATCATTCTTACCATCGTTTGTATTAATTAAATAAATTTTTAATTAACAATGAAATTCACCATAACAAAACTAAAAAAAATTGTTATTTTTTATATTAGTACATATTTATAAAAATAGAATTAGCTTTATAATATTATTTTTCATTGTTATAATTACATTAATAGTCACTTCTAAAAACTTATAATATATCAATATTTATCCATTATGAAAAAAATGATTTTTTTATGCTCCTTTTCTAGTTATTACATAATGCATTACCACATTGATAACATATTTTAAAAAATATTAAAAAAAATTAAAAATAAGTGTAATTGTTAAAAAAATTATTATTTTGTTCATAATAGTTATTATTATAAGATAATATTATAGCGGTTAAAAAAATGGCTAAGAACCTTAAAATAAGAACATGCTTTAAATAATTGTTGCAATCATTTTCATCATTCACAATAATAATATCCCTAGAAAAATTTTTATAATGCTAACTAATGATAAATACTATCAAATATTAATGATGACTATCCAAAATAATAATAACAATTTTTATTATAAAATTTATAATTTCATTTTCTTTAAATTAATTATCATGTAATTATTCTAATAATTTTAATTTTATTCGAAATTATTATTTTTTCGTCTTTCATATTATAATTTTATAATTCTAGATAACAAAATATTTTAAAATATTACAAAAAGTTTACTTTTATTAATTTTAAAATAATGCTAATGAATTTATAATTTTGTAGTATTTATTAATTATAAGTTACATTACAAATATAATTTGTAATAAATTTGTAACTTTTTTCCATTCCAAAATTAATATTTTTCATAAAATATCGAATGTATTTTAGATTCTTTTTTTCTTCTTTATGAAAATCTTCAATATATTTAAAATATTTTTTAATCTTATTTTACCTAATCATTTATAGTTTTTGTAATTATGTTTCTTTATTTACTACCGCAATTTTTTTTATTTCATTTATTATTTTATTCATGTTATTTTTTTAGCTCAAGTTCCTATTATAAAAAATAAAAGATCAAGAATGTATCAGAAAGTCAATTAACCAAAAAGTGGTTAAACAATGGAGAAAGGTGGAATCAAATAAGTGTTAGAGAAAAGTGATAGATAAATGTGAGTAAAGATTAAATCAAAGAAAACATAAAAAAGTGGTAAAGGGAATGAGAGAAAGAAAGAGAAGAGAATCTTATTAATGGAGTGGGACTAGATGACATGGAGGTAAAGGAATGAAAGAAACAAAGATATAAATGAAAGAAAAAAGTGAGACAAGGAGAGTGAAGGAGAGGTAGATGAAGAAACATATACTCAGTTAAAAGGAGAAAAAAGGAAGATAGTGAGGTAGAGAGCATCAACAGAGAGAGAAAGAAGGCTTTAAGATAAGGATGCTATGAGGGCAAAGGGAATAAGATGAGAATGAATAGGGTTAGAGCATAGTTAGAAAAAGAGATACAAAGAAATTAAGAAGCGATGAAAGAAAAATAAGACTAAGTGCGATTGTTTTAGGGAAAGAAAAGAAAGAATGTAGAGAGGGACAAAAATGGTAGATGGAGACAGAGTGAGAGATTAGAAAAAAAAATTAATGATATAGAGAGAGAATAGAAAGCTAACACTAAGATTTGAAAGAGAAAGGATAGATTTTGTTGAGATAGCTATAAAAATAGAGAGAAAGTGAAAAGTCAAGATAATATGAAATGTTAAATATTCACAAAAATAAAAGTTTGAATGTGAAGAGAATAAAGAGATGACAAAGAGAGTATGCAAGAGTGACAAAAGAGAGGGGGAGTGATGGTGTAAATCGTAAGGAGATACATAAATGAAAAGAAAGAGAGTCAAATACTCTAATACATTGATAGATATGTTTAACGATGAAAAGTGTAAATGAGTTGATGTGATAGATGAGAAAGGGATAGAAGTAAAGGTAGAGAGAAAGAAATAGAGCAAAGAAGAAAAGGAAGAAAACATGGAAAGGAGAGATTTGAGAGAAGGTTAGAGAGTGAATAGAAAAAAGAAATGACTAAGAGAAACATAAGTGGGACAAAGAAATAGGAGAAAGTGATGGAGAAAGGATTAGGAAGTGAGCGAGATTTTATTGAGAAAAAAAGAGTGAGAGGGAGGTTGAGTGATAGAGACAAAAAAGATAAAGTAAGAGAGAGGTTCATAGTTGGAGAGATGGCACAGAGATGTAAAGATAGACGAATATATGTTGAAAGTATAAAGAAGCACTATAATAGGATAATGGAGGAAAATAAATGGAGTGAGGTAGAGCAAGTTTGAGGAGATAGATAATAAGTTGATGAAGATGAGAGATAGATTATTGACAAGAGAGAAACTGAGAATGCTAAACAGGTTGTGCGGCAAAAATAGTGAATGTGATAGAAAAGAGACATATAAGCACAAAGGGAGTACAAGAGCGTGGAAAACATAGTGGGTGATAGAATAATGATAAGAGGAAAGTTTGAGAATGGATGAGATAGAAGACAGTGATAACAAGTTTTAGAAATCATCATAATAATAAAAAAATAATAAAAAAAATATAAATGGAGGTAGAGAGTAAGAGACAAAAGGAAAGGGCTAGATGTAATTAGGAGATGGGAAGAGTTAGAAACTAGTGACATAGAATTGAGTGAGACATAGTAGAAGAAGAAAGATTTAATGAATGAGTTGAAGGTTTAGAAGATCAAGTGCAAATGAGAAGGAGGTGAGAAAGATATTGAATATTCATAAAGAGAAAGGTAGGCAAAAGCAATGAATTTGTGTAATACGGGGACAAAAACTACTTAAAGGGACGTAAACACATAAAGATAGACAAAGTGCAAGATATATGATATGAGACTAAGAAATTGCTATAAATACATGAACACATTAATAATGGAAGGTATAGAGAAGTGTGAGATGAAAAATATTTAGTGAAACAATTATGAATTATTGATATTAGAGAAATAAGTTTTAAAATAAGGAATAACAATCATTATTGTTTAATTTTTAAAATTCACTTATGGAATTTTATTTAAAAATTATTAGAATAAATAAATTAATTATTATTTTTATTTAAATTTAAATTAATTGAGATTTTTTTATTCATAATTACTATTATAATGTTTATTTTGTTAACGAATATTGAGAATTAATTATTTCTTTGGATCTTGAGTGCTTACCAATTATTCATACAAATATTTCCTAATTACGATATCGAAAATGAAAAAAAATTGATAGTTATTAATAGTTTGAATATCAAAGTAAATAAGTACTTTTTGTGAAATTATTGTTGAAAAGTATTATGAATTACCCTTACTCTAACTTTAGTATAAATAAACTTTTCATAATTCAATCATAATTCTTTTCTCTATAAAAGATAAATTTAAAATTACTAACAAAAATAACGATTATTATTTTTATTTGATTTCCTACCATTATAGTAAAAATTCGTTATTGGAAGAAAAACAAATAATATTATGAGTGTAATGATTATAATGTTTTTTGTAACAATCACTTTAATTTATTCCTATAATTATGATAACTAGTTGTTAAGAAGACCTTTTTAAATATAATCGTACATAAATTTTCATATTAGTCTTCTTGTTACTTTGATTGTTAAATACATTAACTATGTGATATAAGTTTCTGATAATTAAGTTACTAACAATATAATTAACGTTTTCTTTAGAAATTTACTTCTTTAATGTTTCTAAGTATTATTATGATAATGTTGAAAAAAAACTTTGTACTTAATTGTGAAAATTTATTCATTGCAACGAATTCTTATTAAATTTATTCTAAAAAAATATTTTTACATATGACTTAATTCTTTTTGTATCACTAAGACATCTTTGTAGCAATTATTAATAAGATAAATGACATACTGATAATTGTTAAAATAATATGTGATTTAAAACGAAACTAAAATTTAAACATTATCTTACTCCAAAAGACTTTTAAGAATAATGTTCTAAAATCAACACTTTGAGAATATAAATTTAAATATTAATTAAAAATGCTATGGAAAGAATATTCTTAAAATAAACAATATGTCTTTTGAAATAGGATTACAATAGAGGTAAGGGCGACAGAAAGCAAAAGACAATGACAATGAGTTTAGCTTAGAAGAAGAGATGAAAAGGGAGAGAGAGTGAAAGAGAGAGGGAGAACAAATGGATAAAGATTAGATGGAGGTATACATAATAGACAAACGATATGTGAAGTGTTTAATAATTAATAGGAGAATGTAATAAACAATGACTTTGACATAGATAAAATATCTAAAAAAAATAAAGGCAATTAGAAAAACAAATAAAGAGATAAAAGGCAATAGAAAGAGTAAGAAACTATTATAATGGAAAAGGGGAACACACATACACATTCATATAAACAAAGTGCAATAAAGGACTGTAAGGAGGCATAGAAATAGAGAGATTTAGAGTAGGAAAAAAATAAAAAGTTTTTGATAGAGATTTTGATAAGTGGAGTCTATAGAAACTTCTAGTGAGAGAAAGAGCAAGAGTATTGTAAACAAATACTAAAGGACATGGATAATGTGAGATGAAGGTAGATACCAAAAAGAAAAGAAAGAATAGGTACAATAAATTAAAAACAAGATAAATAATCTAATACAATATTATAATTATAAGAAAATATATTAAGAAAAATATTTTGTACCAATAATTGTTCACAATTATTCATAAATATTTGTTAATGTAGTATTAAAAAAATTAATTACTAGTGAAAATAGGAAATATAAAAATTATTTTTGTAATTATAGATATTGTTAACTATAGTTGTTTTTCTTTAAAATATATTTTTTAAAATTATTATTGTTTATTTTCGTTATAATAATTTTTTATCAAAAATGTATTAGTTGCATAATATTATTGTTTATTATTACAATTATATTAAGAGTTACTTTAGAAGAAATATAATGTGTCAATAGTTATCCATTGTTAAAAATTGATTCTTTTTTGCTTGATGTTGGTTATCACATAATTCATTAAATACATTATTAACATGTTTTAAAAAGATTGGAAAACCATATTTTAGGTGTTAGGAGTAATTATTATTAAAAAATAATATTATAGTGCTAATCTTATTGACAATTATGAATAATAAGGATTCAAGAAGAATATTAATATTATAATCAAGCACTAATTAAATTCAAACACTATTTATAACTATTAAAAATGAAAATAATAATTTTATTATAAAAATTTCAAGATTATGTTATTTATAATTAATTATCATGTAATTATATTATTCTAAATTACACTCAAAATTAATAATTTTTTATCTTTAATATTGAAAATTTGACAATCCTAAATATTATATATTATTGTTATTATTTAAATAATAACAACAACAGATTAAGAAAATGCTTTAAAATAATGTAAAAAAAATTTCGATCTACACTTTTAATATAATTATAATGATTTTATTATTTTTAAATATTTCTTAATTAAAATTTAAACAATATCTTTTATTTTTAGTTAATTTTAAATTTTTGGTCATTTAAAAATTAATACATTTCTTATAATATTGCGCGTATGTCTTGATTCATTTTTTATCCTTTATGAAATTATTTAAGTGATTTAAAATTGTTCTTTTAATTTATATTATTTTTTAATTGCACTTTCTAATTATGAATACATGATAAAATCAATAAAGTATCTACAAATTCATTTGTGAGAAAGTGCTTAAAGAAAAGAGAAAGGAAGAAGCAAAGAAGCATAAGAGCAAAGCGATCTAAACAAATAAAGAACAGAAAGTTATTGTTGGGAAATGTAAGAGAGGACAGATTTTGTGAAGTAAGAGAAAAGGAAGAGAAAGTTAAAGGCCAAGACCAGATAATGTATAAAAAAACGACAAATTTTAAAGTTTGATTGTGAAGGAAACAAACAATGATTAATAATAATTATGAGTATTCTTTTAAAATTCTCATGAAGAATTTCAATGAATTTTTATTAGAATAAACATAATTAATTCTATTTTTTTCTAAATAATAAATTCATTGAAATATATTTTTTTTAAAGAATTAAAATTGTTAATTCTATTTTAATAGCAAATACTATGAATTAATTATCGGTTTTTGTCTTGATTTCCTATTAGTTATTCTATTAAATAATTCTTTATTATGATATTAAAAATAAAAAAAATAATTAATTGTTACTAATAGTTCAAATATAAGAGAAAATAAATACTTTATTATTCAATTATTAATGATATGTGTAAAGAGTTGGTCTTCCCATAATTTTAGTAAAAATGTGTTTGTCACAATTTAGCTATAATTCAGATTACAATAAAGATAAGTTAAACCTCATTAACAATAATAACTATAATTATGGTTGTTATTACTGTTATTAGATTTCCAATTATTATAATGAAAGTTGCTTTTTAGAGGAAAAAACACATAATGGCTATGAGTACAATGATGATTATAGTTTTCATGACAAACATTGCAATTGATTCTTATAATAATTATAACTCATTGTTTAGAAAAATTTCTTAATTACAATTACATATACATTTTCGTATTAGTATTCATATAACTTTGAATATTAATTGCTATAACTACGCCATATAATTTTGTCATAGTTGACTTATTAGTAGTTCAATTAACTTTCTCTTTAAATATTCATTATTTTGTTGTTACTTTGTTGAAAAAACATTATTAGTTAATAATCAAAAAATTTTAATGGTAGTGAATTCTTATTAATTTTCTTCTAGTAAATTAATTTTAAATATTGCCTAATTCTTTTTATATCATTAAGATATTTATGTAGTAATTATTAAAAAGATTAAAAGGCTTAATGGTAATCATTAGCATAAAAAATGATTCATAGGTAACTATAATTGTAACAATTATCTTACTCATAAAATTTTGAAGTAAATGTTCTAAAATTATCTTCATGATTGAATAATGTTTAACAACATTTATTAGTTTTAGAAAAAGAACATTCTTAAAATAAGTAATATTATTCCATAAATAGTATTGTGGTTAATACAAGTTAGCAATGAATTTGGATCAAACATAAAGAAAATATTAGGGTCCAAAAAAGAAAAAATTAAGAAAATATTAATAGAATAAAAGAAGAAAAATGAGAGAATTAATAGAAGATAAGAAAAATTAAAAAAACATTAAGAGATTGAATTAGAAGAATAAAAGATAAAGAAGCATGATAAATAGATGGGAGAGGCAATTAACGAGATATAAAGGCATTGTAATGAAAGAAGGTGAATTGGAAGGAGATTAAATGAGAAGAGAATTAAGTGATGTTACAAGAATATTCCGAATGGAAGTGAAGCAAAGGAGAAAGAGAAAAGAGATAATAAGATAAGAAATGGTAAAGATGAAGAAGAATAAGTGAGACAGAGAAGATTGAGGAAGTGATAAAATGGGGTATAAAGAAAGGGAGAGATGAGAGATAAAAAGATAAAGGAAAATGAGTGTAAGAGTTTGAGTGACAAAAAAAATTGTGAGATGGGAAGAGAGTTAGAGTTTCTCTATAATTTAACTATATTACAGAAAAAAATTAATTAATATGATAAATTATATAGGAGAGTTGTATTTTTGGGTACCATAGAGATTGAGGGTAATATGAACTAGTTTTAAATTTTACATGAATTAAAAGCTCATAAAGCATGCCAATTCCCTAAAAAATAAAATATGTTAAAACATAAGAAATAAATTTTTAATTGGATAAGTCATCATCAATATGAGTCTAAATATATTTGTTTCTTCTTGAATAAATCACATTTAGTAATATTATAAATTACCAAAGGACAAGAGTATAAATTATGTTATATTATTATCACAGTATTGATAAAATATATAATTGTGTTGAAATGAGATAAATTGAAGAAATATAATATAACCAACTCATGGTAATGTAAGGAAACTTGAGAGGATATTTAGAGTTACGAATCTAAGAAATGCAAAGTGGAAAAATTGAAGATTTATGATATATTAAACAAAAAAATTGCATTTAAAACATAAAAAGATTGAGTGTATCATACTTAATTGTAAACATAACCAGAAATTCATGTTACATGAAGCATTCCAAACAAGCAAAAAGGAAAATATTCAAAAATAAATAGATAATTATTTATATTCATATAGGTCATCAAAATGGGCCCAATCATGTTACTTGTGTCTTGACAGACTTGACCTCAAATTCCTTATGATTGCACACTTTTATAAGCTTAAATAATGATAAATTATATTTTTAATATTAAATAAATATATACAAAAGTGAAATGAGATGAATTAAAGCATTATATTTTAAAAAAATGATATCACTATAAGGCTACATGATTAGAGGTTTAGTGTTACATAGTACTATAAATAAATCAACATAAAAATTGAAGAATTAAAATAAATTTTATAGAAATGTTGCATCAAAATATACTTAGAAGATCTAGAGTGATATTCTTGATCATTAAATTAGACATGAATCAAAATGACTCTTAAAATGTGTTTAGCATAGAAAATAAAATCTTTACAAATTTAAAAATGAATATTTAATTTGGTAGACGTAACGGAGAATAGTCCACTGACAACTTTTGCTCCCAATTAGTCCTTTTTAGGAATGAATATGTCCCACTTAAATTAAAAAGTATAATTGATAGCAAATAATAATTTTTATGTTAACTAAATATAAATTAAAGCACAAATAAGATAAATTGAAATGACATAATCTAAGTCAATGCCATATAGTAGTGAAAAGAGAAAAGATTTAGAGTTAACTAGTAATATAACTAATTTAAAGTATAAAAGTTGTAGACAAGAGATAAGTTGTACAAATGTATTATATACCAAGATATCAAGGAGATTAAGTGTATCATCTTTAATGATAAAAAAGTACAAATCAAAATGTCTTAAAAGAACCTCTAATACACTAAAAAGTAGTATCTCTAGAAATAAAAAAATAAATATCAAAAGAAAAAGAATAAATATTTATTTTATTTTGATCAAACCTGATTTAGAAATACGACAAATTTTAAAAAAGGATATGCATAAATAATAATAAATTATTATTTTACATTATAGTATAGATATAATATGTCTAAAAACAATTTTATTTATGTAATTAAATATTAAAAAACTTAATGTGTTGTAAATTCACACAAGAGGAGATTTAGAGTTTCATAGTAATATAACTTGGCCAAGGAAAAATATTTAAAGAAGTGAGACAAAGTTTATGCAAATGTTGCACTTTAATGCACTAAATAGATCGAGTGTAACTTGATCAATCATCAAACAATGTAAAAATATAATTTTCTGAAAACTTTGCAATACTCTAACAAACAAAATTCTTAAAAAGAGGGATATGAATATCGAACTACATAATGGTCATTGAGATGTGTCCTACATCAGTTATTCCTTATAAATTTGGCATCATTTTAAATATTATGAATTTAAAATATAAAGACAAATTATAATAACTTAGTTTAATAATAAGTTTGATTTTGATATATTATGATGTAACTCTAAATCTCACCTAATGTGACCTTGACACTAGATTTGAATTTGTTATGTTATATAACTTCAATTTATGATATTTCAATTTTAATAAATATTTTCTTATTACAAAAGTCCTTTCCTAATACGCATTTCTTTTCATACTTTTATAAATATTATTTTGTAAACCTTAAGCACCCATTATGAGACAATTTTATTTATACCAAGTTTTGTGATTGAGGATGTTACAGTTGACTACCTTAGTATCTTGGGATGTAGCATTCCTTCATAATTTATCTTATTTCTTCAAATTATTTGCCTACATTACGTCATATAACGCAATAAATCCAAATCTTTTGTATTGAGAAATTTAGATCAGATTTCATTAGATCGCGTTACTTTAATTAACCTTTTTTTTTCTTAATTATATACTTTTCTATATTAAAATAGTAATTTATCTTTATTTTCGATATTTTCTTAGTTAATTTACTATAATTCAAAATGTGGCCTGATCAATATGAAATACACATAATTGTACTCCTCTTGACTAGTTCAGAATTAAATTTTTCATTTAAATTTTTTTTAAATATTTTTCTTTTAAACATTTTCACATAGTTTATGAGTCATTTTTTTTTGTTCCTAATTATTTGATCAAGGATTTTACACTTCTTCTCCTAAATATCTTTGAATGCAACAATGTAGCATAATTTATCTTTTTTTCAACTTTTCTACTATGTTGGTTAAAATATATCTTATTTTTCCAAAAAATATCTCATTTTTTAAAATTTTTTCCTAAATCTTCTATCATTTGATCTTTGCAACTTTTGATTATTTTGCATTACATTATCATAATTTATCTTATTTTATCTTTAATATATAGTTAATTAATTTTAACAAAAATTATAAATATTTAAACTAATTTATTTGGATAATTTTCAATTTTTAAATATTCATTTTTATAAATTTATAAAATTTATTTCTTAGAATATTTGAAAGTTTAATGTGATAGTTTAACTCATAGCATTTTTAATTGTTAAAGATGTCACATTAGATTTATTAGTAAATTTTAATACAACATTCTAATAAAATTTATCTCATTTCTTCAATTTTTTTAATTGATTTAGTTTTGTTTTTATGAAAGCATAATTCTCCTATCATAGATCATTACATCTCTTTCATGTGGTCATATGACAGTGGTTCAATTTATCATTTTTTTGCTTCAATATATGTCTACTTAGTATACAAATAATTATTTTTTATATTTATGTTTATTTTCTTTCTTTATTCGATATAAATCTTAACATACTATGATCGAGATGAAAACAAAAATCATTGGATTGGTCTCCATGAGCTCTACTTAATTAAAAATTAGTTTCTATATTTCTAATTTTTTTAGGGTTTTTTTATTCTTTATGAAATTCTTATGATTAGTTCCTCTTATGATGATAAAAATGGTATACTCAATCTGTTTAGCATCTTGGAAAGTAATTATATCAAGTAATTTATCGAATTTCTTCAAATAAATTACTTTTATTTTCCTATATAACTATGTAATTTTAAAGCTCCTCTTATGTGAGCATTACATAACATTTGTATAGTTACATTACATGACTTCTATTTATTTCTCTTTAGCATTAACATATAATAACTCACTTTTAGAATAGTAAATTTTTATTATTTGTGCCAATTTACTTCAACAAATCATAATAACTCAAAACTTGATCTAATCAAATTAAAACAAACATCTTTGTTTTCATTTTTAAATGTTTTTTATTTTTCACATTTTTGTTTTGCCTTATGAGTTGATTTTGATTTATTCTTTGCTTTAGCAATCAAGGATTTACATTCCATCTCCTTTGTATGTTGGAATGAAGATTCTTGAAAAGCATGTCTTATTTTTTCATTATTTTCTTTTAGATTTGGTTCTATTATGATGTTATATAAAACTTCTATCATGATAACTTTACAACATTGACTTGTTAAATTACATTAGATCAATTTATCTAGTTACAATTTTATGTATATTTTTATTGAAGTAATACATTATTTTTATTTTTACTTATTTACTTTGAAAATTTGTAGTAAATATGAATGGTTTCAATCAAGATGAAACAAAAGTTGTTATATCTATCTAGATGAGCTCTATCAAATAACTTTTTTTTTATATTTTTAAATGCTTCTTATTCAAAAGTGTTTCACCCTTTGAGTCATTTATGTTTCTACCAAATTTGTTGATCAAAGAAATTACAATTGATTGCTTTGCCAACTCTGCATGTTCCATTTTCATATAATTTAACTCATTTGTTCAAGTTTTTTAGTTTACTTTAGTTAAGTTACAATGCAATACCAATTCTTCTGATATAGACCATCACATCATTTCGATTATGATATATTACATTGCATCAATTTATCTCATTTCGTATTAAGATATATTTAATTATATTTAAGTTAATAATTTATATTTATTTGTTTATATTTATTTGTTAATTTGCATTATTTAAAAGTGGTCAAAAAAAGTCAAAAACATAATATAATTAGACTCGTTTTGACGAGCTTTGTCTTATTAACTATTTTTAAGGATTATTTTCCTTCTTTGTAGAATATTTCAATTTATACATGATTTTATGATCATGCATGTTAGACTTGACCCCCTTAGTTTATCTGAATACAACATTGTTGTATAATAACTAATGGCTTCCACTTATGTTGTTTTAGATTTATTATATGTTTAGTTAATATTAAATAGTTTTTTATTATAACTTATTATTATTTAATCTTAATTAGCTCTATATAATTAAATATTTTTTTAATATTTTTTAAAAATTTTCATGTCACTTAGTTTGGGATGCTTTAACTAACATTTTCATTTATACTTGATTTAAAAATCGAGGATGTTGTTGCCAGTTTCATTAGTATCATGTAGTACAACATTCCTACATAGTTTATCATATTTCTTCAAAAGTTTTTATTGGTTTGCTTATATTTCTATGAAACTCTTAATCTTCTCTCGTTTGGCTTTTACATTGCTTCAATTTTGTTGCATTATAATGATTGAATTTATCTCATTTCAACTTTATCATATATTTAATTTCTATTTAAAAAATAATTTAATATTAATTATCATCATCTTATTTGTAATTCATGAAAATTCTAATTGATGTCCAATAATGATGAGGTAAATGTCACTAGCATTGTCAAAAGGTGCTCTATGTAATTAAAAAATAATTTTAATATTTTCTATTATTTATATTCTTCTGTTTTACAATGCTTTGTAAGACATTTTAATTAGTACCTTAGTCAATGATCAACGTTATTATATTCAATCTGAATAGTAACTTGGAGTAAAATTTTGGATTATAATTTATATCACTTATTGAAAATTTTTCAATAATTTGCATATATTAATACAAAGCTCTGATTCTCCTCTTATGAGACTTATAAATCATTTTTATTTTGTTACATTACAATACTTAAATTTTCCTCATTTTCACTTTAAAAAATATTTAATTAATATTAAAATAGTAATATATTATTATTTATTCTTGTTAACATTTATAATTTAGTGTAATTCAAAAAAGATCTTATTAAGATGCTATAAATGTCAGTGGACTCACCCGAAAAAGATAAATCCAATTAAATGTTATTTTAATATTTTTAAATATTTTATTTTTAATGATTTTAACATGCCATAAAAGATAGTTCAATCATATCTGATTAGATGAATGAGTATTTTGCATGCAATTTCTTTAGTACTTAGAATTCAACTATTCATTACAATTTCTCATTTCTTGTAATTTTTTATTTTGATTTAGTTGAGTTGTTATGTAATTGTAACTCTCCATTTGTGTAAACCATACATTACTTTTACATGGTTATTTTATAATGCTATAATTTATCTTATTTCACTATTAACATATATATTTACCTATAGTTAAATTAATAATTTATTATTATTAATGTGCATTTTTTTTGTAATTTATAGTAATTAAAAAATGATTTTATTGAAATGAAATAGATGTTATTTGACACATCTCAATAAATTGTGTTCAATTAAAAGTTATTTTCATATTTTTAAATTATTTAGTTTCATGAATTTTTGTACATGAAACTCTAAATTTACTCTTTTTTCATCTTTAACTATATTCAATTTGCTTATATGATATTCTTTAATTTATGTCATTATAGGTTTAATTTATATTTAATTACAATTGAAATATTTGTTTATTATTTGTAATTATTTTCTATTATAATTCAGAGTAATTTTATAGAAGGTCTAATCGAGACATAACAAACGTCATTGGACTGGTCTAGATAAGCTATTTCCAATTCAATATTAATTTTTTTAATATTTATTAATATTTTACTTAAATGATTTTTCATGTTTTGTAATCTTTTGTGTCATTGATTTGGTTATGTTGAGTTATTTTATTTCGTAGTAATTCCTAAAATGATCTAATCTAAATGTCAATCATTGTGTTGACAAGCTTTATGTAATTCAATAATCATGTATATATTCTTAAATACCTTTTCAAGACATTCAACTTTTGTTGATGATTGATGATATTAAACAGGATCACGTTAACATCTTGCAATGCATCTTTCCTGCAAAATGTCTCCGATTGTTATATATATTTTTGTTTAATTTTGTTATAATATTATGAAATTGTAATTGTCCTCTTGTTTGACCTTTACATCACTTTAATTTGATCATATTTCCATTATGCTTATTTACTTTTGTAATTAACAATAATTTTAAATGAGCTATGATCAAGAAGAAAAAGACGTCATTGGATTCATCACTCTGAGTTACACAAAATTAAATGTTTTTTATATTTTAAAATAAATTATTTATGTTCTTGGATGATTTAAATTATATTTCAAGTAGTACCTAATTTTATAATTAAGGATGTTACGCTTGATCCCTATTGCATGTTAGAGTGCAATTTCCTCGTATAACGTGTTTTATTTCTATTATTGCTTTTATTTTTGATTCGTTATATTACTGTGTAACTCTGAACATCTTCTCTAATGATGTTCACAAGCCTTTTATTTTTCTTTATTATATTTATTCAATTTTTTTATTAGAGATATTATATATCATTGTAATATTAAAATATTTTTTTTTATTAATATTTATTTACTTTAATAATTCCCTGTAATTGCAAACAATGCCTGTTCAAGATAAAAACTACATTGTCAAACATGCTTAAACAAGCTCTATCCAATTAAATATTTTTTTGAATGATTTTTATTTTTATTATGATTGCATTATTTATGAAAAATTTTGATTGCTACCTGAATTGATCATCAAAGATGTTACACTTAATCTCCCTAGTATTTTTTAACATAAAATTCCATTATAATTGATCTTATTTCTTTAATTTTTTGCTTTGATTTTGTTAGGATAATATAATACTATAATTCTCTACTAGTGTAACCTTATGCTACTTGATTTAATCATATCATATTGCTTCAACTTATATTATTTTGATTATTATGATGTATTTACTTAATATTAATATTAAATTTTATTTTTGTATATCATTATTTATTTTCTAAATTCATAGTAATTCTAATTGAGGTTTCATTACAATGAAACAAGCACCATTAGACTCATAATTGTAAGCTTTATCCAATTAAATGTTTAATTTAATATTTTTTTAACTTTTTATTGTATAAGGATTTAGGATATTTTATGAAATATTTTTATTGGAATATTTTTCCATAATTTAGTATGTTACAAATAATCTCATTCAAATCTTTGAATGCAACTTTCTGAATAACTGTGTCTATTTCTAAAACTTTTTTGCATAGACTTGGCTATATCATTATGTAACGCTAAATCTCTTCTCTAGTTTGCTTTACATGTCTTCGATTTAGTTATATTACATTACTTCAATTTTTGTAATTTTATCTTTAATAAATGTTTACTAAATATTATGAGAATAATTAATGGTAATTTACGTTTATTTACTTCGTAATTTGTGATAATTCTAAAGAAGGTTTGATCATAGTGATAATGTCGAAGAGCTCTATCTTGTTAAATTTTTAGTTTTTAATATTTTTATGGGAATTGGACATTTCTTAAAAGACATATATTGAAATGGAACATTCCCAATCAATTTGTCTTTTTCCTTTACATCTTTCACTTTGATCTTTTATAATATCATGAAACTCTAATTATTCTCTTGTTTGACACTTGCATCTCTTTCACTTGGCTATGTTATATTACTTCAATTCACCTCATTTTAGTACAATTGAGGATCTCAAACTCGATCTCTATAGTATGTTTAAATATAGCTTTTTATACAACTTGTTTCATTTCTTAATCTTTTTCACATTGATGTGGTTATATTATTTTGTAAGTCTAAATCGCCTCTGTCATGACATTTTCATCATTTCAATTTCATTATATTATATTACTTCATTATATATCCTTCATTCTTTAAAATATATGTACAAGGAATTAAAATAATAATTTATGATTTTTTAAGTATACTAACTTTCATAATTCATAGTAATTCCAAATGAGGTGCAATTAAGACAAACAAAATTTTTTTGGACTTGCCTCAATGACCTTTTTCCAATTTAATAGTCATTTTTATGTTTTTTTTCATATTTTTATTTTTATTATTTTTGCACACTTTATGAGACATTTTGATCCATAACAAATTTTAATGATTAAGAATGTTATACTTGATCTCCTTAGTGCCCCTTGAATGGAACTTTCCCATATAATTGATCTTATTTTTTGAAATCTTTTAATTTTATTTAGTTATGTTATTATGAAACACTAAATCTCTCTTGGTGCGACCTTTATATCACTTCTAGTTTTTTATATTAGATTTGTTTTATTGATATTATTTTACTATTAACTTATATTGTTTGATAAAATAGTAACAATTTATAATTATTATTCATATTTATTTAGTTTTATAATTTATAGTAATTCTAACCAATTTTGATCAGGAAGATACAAATGTCAATTGACTCATCCTCGCGACCTCCATCAAATGAAATATTCATATTTATTTTTTAAAATTTGTTATTAACTATTGTGTTTACATGCTTTATGAGACATTTTCTTTCATACCTTTTTTGATGGTTTAGGATGTTAAACTTGCTCCTTTTATTATTTTTCAACGTAATTTTCAAATAATTGTTATTTAAGTTTTTAAATTTTCTACTTCAGTTTTCTTATGTTAGAGTGAATCTTTAATTCTCCTCCCACATTAATTTATGTTGTTTTGATTTTTTTATAATACTTTTCTTTAATTTATCTCATTTTAAATTTAACACACACACACACACACACACATATATATATATATATATTCAATATTACAATAATAATTTATTACTATTTTTTTATTAAAGTTAACACATCACAAAATTCCAAAAGATGTTGGATTGAGAAAGAATAAAAGTCATTGAATTTGTCCTGTTGTTCTCCATCAAAATAAATGTTCACTTTTTATATTTTTAAACATTTATTTTCTAGGTTTTTAGATGTTTTAAGAGTTATTTAGTTTCACACATAATTTAACAATTGACGATGATACACTAAATCTTTTTAGTATTTTGGAATGCAACTTTGGTGTGCAATTTATCAAATATCTTTGAATAAGTTTTGTTACCTTGAAACTCTAATTCTTCTATCATGTAACCCTTTCATCTCTAAGGTTTTGTTAGATTAAATTACTTCAATTTATTTTGTTTGAACTTTGATGTGTATTAATTTACTTTATAACAAAATATTAAATTATAATTATTTTTGCCTATTTACTTTCATAAATCATAGTAATCTGAAAAGAGGATTGATCAAGATGCAAGTTATTGTTGGAGTAGTCTTAATGTACTCTATCTAAATAAATAATAATTTTTATATTTTGATATAGTTATTTTCTAGGGATTTGGCATGCTCTAAGGGACATTTTCTTTCAACTAGATTTGATAATTGAGAATATTGCACTCAACGTTCACAGTATTTTAGAGTGGAACTTTCCCACCAAAATTGATTAATTTTTTAAAGTGTTTGAAATATATTATTCACTAAGGTTTTTGATCACTTTATCAGACATTTTAAGCTGATATTTGATAATTGAGGATGATACAGTCATTGTCCTTAGTATATTAGAATGTAATACTTCTAAACAATTTGTCTTATTTCTTTAAAATTTTTATATTGATTTGTTTATATTACTATGAAACTCTTCTTCTCATATCTTGTGACCATTACATTACTTTGATTTGGCTATATTAATTACAACATTTTTTATAATTTTAGTTTCAATATATATTTCCTTTGAATCAAAACAATAATTTTTTTATTATTTATCTTTAATTACTTATGTTATTTCCATTAATTTCAATTGAGGTCAAATAGAGATGAAACAAACATCATTGGACCCATCTTGATGAGCTATATCCAATTGCATATTTACTTTTAATTTTTAAAATATTTTATATTTTAGAGTATTTGTACTCTTTGGTACCCATTTTGATTTTTAATTAGTTTGATGATTAAGAATGTTGCATTGTTCTCTTTAGTATTTTAGACTGTAGTTTTTTGATATAATTTTTCTCATTTCTTCAAATTTTTTACTTTACCTGATTTTAACTCTTTAAAGCTATAACTCTTCACTCAAGCGAGATTTACATCATTATGACTAGTTTACATTGTATTACCAAAATTTATTTCATTTTTGATTAAATATGCATTAGTACTTTTCTTACCTGCATTAATTCCAAATAAGGTCTAAGAAGACTAAGCAAATGTGATTTGATGGTGATCAAACAAATATCATTGGTCTCACATCCACATGCTCTATCCAAAAAAATTTTAATTACGTTATTTTATATGATTTTTACACACATTATCATACGCATTGATTTGTAACAGATTTAGGGATCGACGATGTTACACTCAGTCATCTTAGAACCTTGTAGTGTAAATTTCTTACAAAATTTATGCTATTTCTTTAAAGTTTTTTGTTTGATTTGGTGTATTTTTATCAACTCTAAATCTTCTCTAGTATCAACTGTAAGTTTTTTTAATTTTGTTATATTATATTGCTTCAACTTTTCTTACTTCTACTTTAATTAATATTTACTTCATTTTAAAATAAAATTTTGTTATTATTTATTTTTATGATCTTAGTTAATTCAAATTAATTCAAAATGGGATCAAATTTAAACAAAACAATTTTCTTTGAGCTAATCTTGATGAGTTCTATCCAATTAAATATTCATTTTTATATCTTTCAATATTTTTTTCAAGGGTATATGGCATAATTTATAAGATATTTTTCTTTGTGTAAGATTTAATGAATGAGAATGTTACACTCAATTTGCTTATTATTGTGGAGTGTAACTTCTTTATATTATTTGTCATATTAGTTTAAACATTTTTTAACTTTAGTTATATCACATTGCTTAATGTTATCTTGTTTTAGATTTAATTTATATTTACTTTAAATAAAAATATTAATTGAATATTTTTTATTTTTAATTACTTTAGTATTTTATATTAATTAGAAGCTTGTTCATTAGAGATGAAAGAAATATGTATGGATTCTCTATGACTTGCTCCATTGAATTTTCTTAATTACTTTATGCTTTAGATTATTTTATTTTGTATGATTTTCATAGCATTATAAGATAATTTAATTTGTACCAAATTTGTTGATCAAGGATGTTATACTCAACCTTTTTATTAAATTGGGAGGCAACATTCCCATAAAAGTTACTTTATTTCTTCGTATTTCTCAATTTGATTTGGTCGTATTACTATAAAGCTAATTCTCTTCAAGTGTGAACTTTATATCACTTTGGCTTTGTTGTGCTACATTATGCCAATATAACTCATTCATAATTATTATAAATTTACTATTTATGAAAAATATTGCTATTTATGCTTTTTAATATAGTGATTTATATTTATTCCAAAAGAGGCCCAATTTGCACAAAATAAATTTCATTGGAATTGCGCATAAACTAATGATCTACAATGTTATACTTTGTCTCTTTAATAACTTCGAATGTAATTTTCCATATAAGATTTATCTCATTTCTTCAATTTTTTATGTTACAATCAAACTACAAATCTTTTCACATGCAATCGATACTTCACTTTAATCTTATCATATTATATTGCTATAGTTTATCTCATTTTAACTATAATATATTTTCACTTTAATATTAAAATGACAATATCTTATTATTTATACTAGTTTTCTTTGCTAATTTACAATAATTCTAAAGTGGTCTGATATGAGGAAAAAAATGTCATTCAACTAGTCTGTACAAGTTCTATACAATTAAATAATTTTTTAAATATCTAAATATTATATTTTTAATTATTTTGGCATTCTTTGTGTGATGTTTTGATTTGTATCTAATTTAAAGTTTAAGAAAATTAGACATGATTCTATTTGTATCTTTTAATTCAACCTTCTCATACTATTTATCTCATTTCTTGAAATGTTTTTATTTAAATTGGTTTGTTTAACTTTGAATTAATTTTATTTTGTTATATTTTAATGCTTTAATTTATCTCATTTTAGCTTTAATATATATTTTCTAAATATGAATTAATTATTATCTACTATTTATGCTTATTTTAATTGGTAATTCATAGTATTCCAAATGAGATCTAAGCAAGACAAAACAAACATTCCGAATATCATCTCCATGAGTTCTATCCAATTAAATACTCTTTTTTGTGAAACAATTTGATTTAAATCAAATTTTAAGAACATGGAGTTTATGCTCAATCATCTTAGTATGTTGGAATATAACTTTCCGATATATTCTATCTCCTTTCTTCAAATTTATTTATATTAAATTTTTTATATTACTATGTAATTGTAAATTCCACTTCATTGACCTTCGCAAATAATTCATTTGGTTGTATTATATTGTTTCAATATTTTACTATTGTAATCTATGGTAATTCCAAAGAATGTCTGATTGAGACAAATAAGGCATCAGTTGACTAATCTTGATGTCCTCATCCCATAAATATTCATCTTTTTATTTCTAAACATTTTATTTTCTAGAATTTTAGAATATTTTATGAGACATTTTAATTCTTATTCGATTTACAAAGAAGGATGTAGATTTTGATCTTCTATGTTTTTTGGATATAATTTTTGCCAAATTATTTATCTCATTCAAATTCTTCAATATTTGGTCATATTATATTGTTTGAATTTCTTGCATTTCATCTTTAATATCTATCTACTCGATATCCTAATAATAATTTGTTATCATTTATTTTATTTATTTTGGTAATTTGTAATAATTCTTAACAAGGTCTAATCGAGACGAAAGAATTGATGTTGGACCATCCCAATGATCTTAATCGTATTAAATATTCATTTTTTATATTTTTACAAATTTTTTTAAGGATTTTTCATGCATTACGAGACCCTTGAAATCAAAACTTAGTTAACTATCCATGATATTATCATCGATCTACCTAGTGCCTTGGAATGCAACCTTTCAGCATAATTTGCCTAATTTTCAAAAAGTTTTCTTTAATTTTGTTATGTTACAATATAAGTCTTAATCTCTTCTCATGCAACTTTTGTATCACCTTGATTTCGTTATAGTATAATACTTTATTTTATCTCATTTCTCCTTTAACTTATATTCACATTAATATTAAACTAATAATTTGCACTATTTAATTTCTTGTTCTTTTGTTATTCGTAATACCTATTGACAAGGTCTAGTTGAGACAAAAGAAATGACATTTGGATTCGACTTGACAAAATCCATACAATTATGTAATTATTTTTATTTTTTTAAATAATTTTTTTCTTAGGTTTTACACTTTGTATAAGATCAATTCATAGATGTTTTAAGTATCGATAATGTTACTAGATCTCATTAATATCTTAGAATGTAATGTTATCTTAGTATTTGTCTTATTTCTTCAAATATTTCAATATGATTTCGTTATACTATTATGAAACTCTAATTCACCTCTTGTGTGACCTATAATACATCACTTTAATTTTTTTATATTTGATTGCTTCATTTTATTTCAAATTAAATATATTATGTATTATTTAATTTTAAAAAATTATTATTACTTTTGTTTAATTTGCTAGACAATTTATAGTAATTACAAAATGAGATTTACCTATTTTAGAACTACAATATATTATAAGAATAAATGAGAATAACTAATATAAAAAGTTCCTTTTAAGATAATGCAAATATATGTTAAAATTGAAATAAGATAAATTGAAAAACATAATTTAACAAAATCGAAGTGATGCAATGGTTACATAAGGAGATAATATCAATTTCATAGTAATATAAAAAAATAAATGAGAGAATTTATAAAACATGAGAGAAATAGTAATAGAAAAGTTGTGTTCCAAAGTACTAAGCAGATAATATGTTGTAATCATAGTCATCAAATCTATAAAAATTAAAAAAAACTAAATCATTTTTTATCGATCATGACTACTTAGGAGTTATTGTAAAAAAGCAAATTAAAATAAGGTTAAATAACTTTAATTTAATAAATTATTATTAAAATATTAAGAAAATATATATTAAAGAAAAAAATATGATTAATTAAGAAAAGTAACACAATAAAATAATATTAATGAAATGACACTTGAGAGGAGTTTTGGAGAAACATAGTGATAACAAATTCAAAGAAAAAAAATTTTATAAATAAGATAAATTTTAGGAAAAAGATGGATTCTGAGATAGTTAAATATTTCAAAATAATGAAATGAATGTTTGCATGGTTAGGGTTATTCCAAATGAGACGAAGGATATATGTTTTATTTAGATAGAATGTGGTTTGGAGTGACCAAGAATTGTTAAATAAAATTAAATAAATAGTAAAAAATTATCTATCTTGTATATAGTAAGTAAACATTGATGCTGAATGAGATAAACTATATCATTGTGATATAACTAAATCAAAGCGATGTAAGGGTTAGAATGGAGGAGATTAAGTGTTACAACATAAGCAATTGAAATGAAAAATATGAATAAATAAGATAAACTATATAACAAAAGTTGAATTCCAAGGTACTAAAGTGATCAAGTGCGGTGTCTTTAATCATCAAATCAAGGAAGAATTAAAATGCCTTACAAATATTATAAAATTAATAGAAAAAAAAAGTAAATGTTTAAATTAAAATTTTTTGTAAGATTGAGCTCAATGAGACAACTCAAACACATTTGTTTCATCTTAGTTGGACATCATCTAAAATTTTTATGAAATTGCGAAATAAATGAAATATAAATAATAACAAATTATTATTTTACTAATAATTTAAAATATATGAAAGTTGAAATGGCATAAATTGAAGCAAAGTACTCTGTTTAAATGAAATTGGTATAATGGTGATATGATAAGATATTTAGTGTTATAAAGTAATAAAACTAAATCAAAGAAAAAAAGTGAAAAAAGGTGTTAAATTAAAATGGAAAAATGAATTTTAAGATACTAAGGAGGTTGAGTAATTTATCCTTAATCATCAAATGAGGTATAATTTCAAATGCCTCATAAAGAAACAAAAAAAGCAAAAATAAAATATTTAAAAATATCAATATAAATATTTAAAGGGGTAGAGCGCATTGAGCCAAGTCGAATGACATTTTTTTTTTGATCATATGTTTTTTTGTAAAAATTACAAAAGTTAAAAAGTCCAAATAATAAAAGATTGTTATTTTAATATTAAAATTAAAAAGTTATCAATTCAGGTAATATAGTATAACCAAATGAATATGATTTAAATGCAACATGAGAAGAGAATTTGGCTTAAATAGTAATATATCGAAATCAAACTAAAACCTTCCAAATATGGGATAAATTATATGAGAATTTTGAGTGACAAGATATTATGGAAATCCAGCACAAAAAACTTTTTTATGAATTTAGGTGAAAGCTAAAATACCACGTAAAACATGCGAAAGCAATATAAAATGAAATATTTAAGAAATATACATATGAATGTTTAATTGGATAGAGCATGCTAAAATAAGCCTTGTTATGTTTATTTTTTCTTATGGGGCCTCATTTTGAATACTATGAATTACCAAAATAAATAAACATAAATATTAATAAATTATTTTTTAACAATAAGAAATATTTGTTAAAGTAAAAATGAGATAAATTAAAGAAAAGTAATGCAAAAAATAGATATAAGGGTAACATAAGAAGTGATTTAAAATTACATAGTAATACAACCAAATAAAAAAATGACTTAATGAGATTAATTATGTCAAAACGTTTCACTACATGATACAAAATTGATTGAGTGTAACCTCGTCAATTGTTAAGCCAACCATGAATCAAAATTTATCTTAAGACATTCTAAATCCTTAGAAAAAAATAATTTAAGAACATATAAATGAAAATTTGTTTCAACAAAGCTAATGTAGAAGAGTCGAATAGCATTGTTTTTTGTTGAATGAATCTTGTTTGGAATTACTACAAATTAATGAAATAGATAAGCATAAGATGTAATAAATTATTATGTTCTAATTATGAAATTGTATGTTAAATGCAAAAAAAATAATAATTTGAATCAATATGATATAAAAATGTCTAAGTGGTATAACAGGTTAAATGATAAGAGAATAAGGATTTAGAAATAATATATCCAAATAAAAACAAAACATTTTATGAAGCAACATATATTTTACTAAAACTTGCATTCAAAGATGCCAAATAGATTGTGTGTAAAATCATTGATCGTCAAATCAAGTGAGTCAAAATTTATGATAAAGCATGCAGGAGAAATAAAAAAATAGTTAGATATTTATTTGAATATTCAATTGTGTTGTGCTCATTGAGGCTAGTCCAATAAGCTTGCTTTCTCTCAATTGATGTAGATTCTAATTATAGCATTTCACAAAATTATTCGACTATGTTAATAATAAGCTATCATCTCAGCATTACGTATATATACATATACATATACATATACATATACATATAATATTCAAATTTGTATATATATATATATATATATATATATACATATATGTATATATATGTATGTATGTATACATATTAATGTTTGAGTGATTAATTGAAATAATGAAATGTAAACAAATTAAAGTGTGGAAAGTGTTACATGATAGTTTATTTAGAGTTTCATAGTAACATAAAAAAAATCAAAACAAAATTAGAGAGATAGGATAAAAATTAAGGAAAAGTTGTAATCCAAGATACTAAATATGAGTCTAAAATCCCCAATTTTCAAAATTAAAATGTCTCACAAGGAATGAGGAAATCATAAAAAAATAAAATATATTTAAACAATAAAATTTTATATTTAATATGATGAAGCTCATTGAGATGTGTTTGATGATATTAATTTTGTTTCAATCAGAACACATTTGGATTACAATGAATAAGAAAATGAAGAAAGCACAAATAATAATACGTTATTATTTTAAAATTAAGTAAATATATATTAAAGATTAAGTCACAAAAATTTTGCTAATTTTATACCATAAAATCGTAATGGTTCAAATTTCATGTAAGTAGATATTATGCAATACATTGAAATATAACCAAGTGAAAGACAAATATTTGATAAAATAAGATAACCTTTATGAGGAAGTTGCATTTTTAAATAAATGGAACCACTACAGCTTCATCAATTGCAAATTCAGTGGCAATCGAAATGACTAGTAAAGCATGCCACCATTCTTGAAAATAAAATATGTAAAAATTCCAAAATTAATGTTTAACTAGATAAAGGTCATTGAGATATGTCTAATCTTGTCTATTTTTTCTTAATTAGACATCTTTTAGCATTACTATAAATAATCAAATAAAATAAGAATAAAAGATAATAATTTTTTTAATATTATGTAAATATATTTTAATATTAAAATCATATAAATTGAAGAATTGTAATATGAGCAATACAAAGCAATGCAAGGGGCACATGTGAAGAGATCAAGAGATACATAAAATTATAACAAAATTGAATTATGAAATTTGGAGAAATAAAATAAATTGTACTAGAAAGTTATTCTCGAAGTTATTATGAAGATTTGAAGTAACATCTTCGATCATCAAATGTTGTACGAATCAAGCAATCTTTTAAAAAATGTGCAATCCTAACCAAATGAAATAAAAAAATGTTTAATTTGTTTTTGGAAACAAATTTAGATGAGTCCAAAGTTGTTTCTTATATCTTTATTTAACTGCATTTGGAATTGGTTCAAATTTCCACAGTAATCAAGAAAAAATAAAAAAAAGCCATTACTTTAAAATTAATAAAATATATGTTAAAATTTAAATCAAAGAAGTTATAGTCATCAAATACCAAAAATCAAAGTGATGTAAAGTTTGCACTAGAGAAAAATAAGTGTTATGTAGTGACATAATCAATTCAAAGAAAAAACTTTTAACAAATCAAAGAAATTGTATTGGAAGGCTAAATTCCATAATACTAACATTCTTAATTATAAAATGTTGTACATTTTGGAATGTTTCATGAAGTATACCAAAAATTATAAAAATAGAAAATTTTAAAACATAGAAACAAATATTTAATTACATTGAGCTCATCGAGTCGACTGAAATGTCATTTACTTTGTCACAATAAAACCTCATTTTGATGTATGTGAATTACAGAAGTGAAAGAGTTCAAATATTTTAAGTTATTGTTTTAATGAAGTAAATATATATATATATATGTATATATATATATATATATATTAAAGATAAAATAAAATAAATAAAGGCATTATATTCTGACCAAATCAAAGTGATATAAATGTCACACGAGTGGAAATTTAGAGTTATCTAGAAAATAAAACAATATCACATCAAAAAAGTTGCAGAAATGAAATAAATTGAATAAGGAGGTTGCATGCTGTGATACATAGGAGATTAAGTGCAACATCTTCGATAGTCAAAAAACTCAAAATTTAAAAATGTTAAATAAAAAGAGCTAAAATCATGGAAAATAAAATATTAAAAATAAAAAAGTGAATATTTAGAAGATTAGAGGTCACCAAGTGGAGTTTAATTCCATTATTTTAAAGTTAATTAGTCAACATTTTTTAATTATTATGAATTAATAAATAAACTAAGTATAAATAAAAAAAATTAATATTTCAACACTAGGTATAAATATATTAATTTTAAAATGAGATAAATTTAAAAAAAATAATATACACAATTAAAAGAAATTTAAAATTCATTTGAGAGGAGATTTGAAGTTACATAGATATGTAACAAAGCTAATGTTTTTTTACGAACTAGGGATGAGATAAAGTGTAACATCCTCAAGCTTCAAATTAAGTACGAATTAAAATATCTCAAAGAACCTATTGCGGTCATACAAAATAAAATATTACAAAGCTTCAAAAGGATTGTTTAATTGGAAGTAGCTCATTAAGACGAGTTCAATGATATTTGTTTTGTCTTGGTCAAAACAAGTTTTGAATTAATATTAATCACTAATATAAAAAAGCATAAATAATAATAAATGTTTATTTCGTTATTAAGTTAATGTATATATTAAAACAAAAAATGTGAAAAATTGAAATGTAATGAAAACATTATCAAAATGATGTAAAGGCCAGGCCATTACAACTTAGAGTTATATTGTAATATATCAAAATCAAAGTGAAACTTTTTAAGAAATGAGATAAATAGATGGGAAGGTTACATTACATAATACTCAGAAGATGGAGTGTAACATTCCCAATCATGAAATTAATTATGAATCGAAATTTCTTATAGAGCACACAAAAATGATATAAATAAAAATATCCAAACAATAACAGTAAATATTTTATTTAATAAAAGCTCATTAGGTTAAGTAAAATGATGTCTTTTTCATCTTAATTCTACTTAATTAGGAATTAATACCAATTATCAAACTAAATAACCATAAAGAATAGTACATTATTATTTTTAATATTAAAAAAATATATGATAAAGTTGAATTAAGGGAAATGGAAGGACCATAACATCACCAAATCAAGGTGATATAAGAATGACATAGTTGGGGAATTAGTCTTACATAGTAATATAAACAAGTTAGAGAAAAAATTTGAAGAAATAAAATAACTTGTGCAAAAAAATTGCATTGCAAGGTACTAAGGACTTCAAGCACAATACCTTCCAATGTCAAATAAGGTCAAAATTGATTGGCCCAAAAAATTCCTTAGAAAACATACAAAGTAAATTATTTAAAAAAATATAAAATAATATTTAAATGGAAAGAGTTCTTCGAGTCAAGTCCACGAATTTCTACTTCATCTCTATTTAATCCCATTAGAATTACTACGAATTGAAGAAATTAAAAAAAAATTAATTTAAAATTAAGTTAATTTATAATAATGTTTGAATGAGATTACTTGAAGTAATTTAAAATACCTAAATCAAAATAAAGGTTGGAGGTAAAATTAAGTGTTGAAGAAGAATTTAACTAAATAAAAGAAAAAAATTAAAGAAATAACATAAGTAATAAAAGAAAGTTTATTTCAAAATACAAAGGAGCTTGAGCATTAGTTCTTTGATTATTAAATTTTTCTTGAATGGAAAAGTATTATATAGTTTTCCAAAAATCTTAAAAAATATTTTAAATTATTGAAATGAACATTTAATTTATTAGATGTCATAGAGATAACTTCGACAATTTCTATTTTGTCTTAATTAGATTTGTCTTTGAATTACTACCAAATAAAAAAGTAAATCTATCTAAATATTAATAAATTAATATTTTTATACTAAATATGCTTTTATCAAAGGTTATAGTGACAAATTGAATCATTGTAATCTAACCAAATATATGCCATTTAAGGGTTAGACGAGAGGAGATTTAGAATTACACTATAATATAAATAAATCAAAATGATAATTTTGAAAAATAGATACAAATTGTATAAGAATGTCTAATTTGAAGCCACAAAGGGAAGCGATTACAAAATTGTCAATAGTTAAACTAGGTTCAAACCAAGTTGTGTCATAAAATATTAAAAAATCTAGAATACAAACTAATAAAAATTGTAAGAAACATTTTCTTATTTGATAGAGTTCATTGAGATGAGTCTATTAATTTTCATTTCTTGTACATAAGATCCCATTTTTGATTAACATGAATTACTAAGAAATAAACATAAATAATAATAACTTGTTAGTTAAAATTTAAGCAAATACATATTAAGCTAAAATGCTATAAATTTAAGCAATACAACATAAGGAAATGAAAGTGATGTAAAGGACACTAGGGATAAGGTTTAGAGTTAAATAGTTGTAAAAGAAAATAAAAGAAAAGTATATATTCATTGTATAAGAAACTTGCATTTCAAGATATTATGGAGGCAATATAATATATTTAATCATCAAACGTAGCATGAATGAAAATTCCTCACTAAATGGGGTAAAATAATAGAACACAAATTTTTTAAAATAAATATTTAATTTGATAGAAATATTTGAGATTATTCCAATAACAAATGTTTCAAATCTATCTAAGCATGTTTGGAATTATTGCTAATTAGGAAAATAAATTAACATAAATTATATTACTTCATAATTTTTGTATTAAGTAAATTTAGTTTAAAGATGAAATGAGGCAAATTATTGCAATGTAATTTAATCAAACTAATGTGACAAAAAAGTCACTGAAGAGGAGAATTAATGTTTTTTAGTAGTATAACCAAATTAAAGTAAAAAGTTAAATGAAAAGGGCTAAATTTTGTTGGAAGTCACATTCTATGAATCTAAAGAAATCAATTGCAGTAAGACAACTAAAATATTGAATAATAAGATATTTAAAAATGTAGAACTTTATATTAGATTCCATAGATTTCATCACGGTCGGTCAAGCAATGTGAGTTATGTTTAGATAAAACCTCTTTTATAGACATTAAAAATCACCAAAATAAATTAGAACAAAAATAAATTTTTTTTTATGTTAATAGAAATTAAATCTATACTATAGTTAGAATCAGATAAATTGAAATAATGTATTTTAACCAATGTAAGTCAATTTAAAGAAAATGTGATGTGAGATTTATAATTACAAAGCATTATATGAATTCAAAGCAAACAATTTAAGAAATTGAAATAAATAATGGACTACCAAAGTTAAATGGCCATAAATAATGATAAAATATTATTTAAATTATAATTTGATATATTAAATTTAAAAATGAGATTAATTGAAGCAATGTAATATAATCAAATAAATGTGATTTATAAGTTAAAGGAAAGGGGCTTTAAAAATATGTTGCATTTTTTTATTTATAAGATCTTGCTTCAATTTCTCCTAATTCAACTTTAATACTTATTTTCTATTGTTAAAACAATAGTTTTTTTTGCATTTATGGTTATTTACTTTCTTAGTTTTTTGTTATTCAAAAGAAAGTCTAATTAAGGCAATAAAAAAACGTTTTTACTTTTCTTGATGTGCTATATCAATTTAAATTTTTACTTTTTAAATTTTGAAATTTTTACCTATGGGTTTGGTAGGCTTTGCTAGATATTTCAATTTTTACCTAATTTCTTGAAATTTGATGGTGAGGGCCATTATAATTGATCATTAAAAATCTTGGAATACAACTTTTTTGTGTAATTTATCTAATTTCTTGAAAATGTTTTCTTTGATTTGGTGGTATCCCTAAGAAACCCTTGTTCTACAAATATGTGACATTTACATCGCTTTAATTTCTTAAATTGCATCACTTCAACTTATCTCATTTGTACTTGAATATATGCTTGCTTAATATTAAAATAAATATTCATTAACATTTATGTTTATTTAATTTCATAATTAGAAAAAATTTAAATTGACATTTAATGGGGATGAAACTAATGCCATTAGGGTTTTCTTGATGAGCTATACCAAATTAAATATTAGTTTTATATCTTTTTAGTATTTTATTTTAATGGGTGCTAGTGCACTTTATGATTAATTAGAACTTGTAGATGCGTTGATGATCGATGAAGTTACAATCGATAACTTTACTACCTTGCATTGTAACTTACCTACATAATTTATCACATTCCTTCAATTGTTTAATTTTGATATTATTAAATGAAAATGAGCTTTAAATACCATCTCATGTCACCTCTACACTAAATTTATTTAACTAGATTATATTGCTTAAATTTAACTCATTTCAAATTTAATTTATATATACTTAATATTAAAATAATATATATCTATTATTCACTTTAATATATATTTACATAAATCTAAAAATAAGAGAAATTATAATAATGTAATCGAACAAAAAAATAAGCTAAATGTATGCAAAAATCATAAAAAATGAATTTTTAATTATATAAATAATAAACATTTAAGTGGATAGAGGACATTTACATAGTACAAAGATGTTTGTTTCATCTTGACAAACATTTCTTTTAAATTACAAACAAAATAAGAATAAACAATAATAAAATATTATTTTAAAATTATGTAGACACATATTGAAACTAAAATATGGTAAATTTAAGCAATGTATTAAAATAAAATCAAAGACATGTAAGCATCAAATGACATGAAAATGAGATATATTGTATAAGAAAATTTCTATCTAACATATTATGAAGGTCGAGTGTTAGATCCGTGATCTTTAAATCATGTACAAATCAAAATTTATTGTAAGGCATGTTGGAACTCTGCAAAATAAAATATCTAAAAAATATATCAATTAATATTTAATTTGGTAGGGCCCATCAAGATAAGTCCAAAAACTTTTGTAACTTCACAATTAAACCTCATTTTAAATTATTACAAATTTTAAAATTAAATTGGCTTAAATAATAATAATTTACAATTTAAATACTATGTAAAAATATGTTAAAGTTGAAATGAGATTTATTAAAGGAATGTAATATAAATAAATTAAAGCGATGTAAAAATAGTACAAGAGGAGATATAAAGTTACACTTTAAGACAACAATTTAACATGAATGCTTTTAAACGATAAGATACGTTATACGAGAAAGTTAGATTCCATTTTAGTTGGAATATCAGTTAAATAATCCTCGATCATCAAATTCTATATGAATAAAAATATCTCATATAGCATCCATAATCCCTAGATAATAAAACATATTTAAAATATAAAATAGGTTATTTAATTAGATATTATTCATAAAGATGACTCCAACGATGCTTATTTCATCTAAACATGACCTCATTCAAAATTACTATTAACTATCAAAGTGGATAAGAATAAATATCAATAAATTATTAATATAATATTAGGTAAATATGTAATAAGCCTCATATGATAAAAATTAAAATAATGTAATATAACAAAATAAAAGTAATGTAAATGTTCCATGGTAATAGATTTAGAGTTACTTAATAATACAATAAAATAAAAGATAAAACTTTGAGAAAAAGAGATAAATTATATGGAAAAGTTTTCTTTAAAGATACAAAAAAGTAAAAGTGGAAAATCCTTGATCTTGAAATTAGGCACCAATCTAAATACCTTGTAAATCATGTCAAAACCCTTGAAAACAAAATATTTAAGGATATAAAACTATGCATTTAATTAGATAGAGCTTACTAAGATGGGTCTTATGATATTTATTATGTCAATCTAACATCATTTTGAATCACTACAAATTTTCCAAATAAATAAGGATAGATAATAAAAAAATTAATTTTTATTATTACATAAAAACATATTAAGGACAAAATAAGATAAATTTATGTAATGTCATTTAATAACATTTTAATGAAATTTTGAATATGAGCCAAATTGTAAGCAAAAGCTCCATTTGTAATATTCTAAGATGATTGAATTTAACATTTTTAATTGTCAAGTGAGGTACAAATTAAAAAATCTCACAAATCATGCCCAAATTTTGTAAAAAAAATTTTAAAAAATTTGTAACAATTAATCTTTTTTTGATAGAGCTTAGCAAGAGAATTCTATGAATGTTTATTTAGTCATGATTGAACCTAATTTAGAATTACAAAGAATTACCAAAATAATTAAGCATAAATAATAATAAGTTATTATTTTAATATGAAGTAAATATTAATTAAGTCTAAATTGAAATAAATTTATGCAACATAATATAAGAAAATCAAAGTGATCTGACAAAGATCTTCTACAAGGAGATTTAGAGTTACATAATAATATAACAAAAAGAAAAGTGAAACTTTTAAGAAAATTAGATTAATTATATGGGAAATTCACATTTCGAAATAATGAGGAGATAACGTATAATATTCTCAATTATAAAATATGGTGTGACTTAAAATGCCTCATATATTGTGGAAAGAAGTTAGAAAATAAAATCTTTAAATTAAATATTTAAGGAGATAGAGGTCATCAAGATGTGTCTAATCGTGGATGGTTTGTATCTATCATAACTCATTTAGAATTACCATGAATTAGAAACATAAATAAGCATAAATAATATTAAGTTAATATTTTAATTTTAAGTAAAAATATTTTAAAGTTAAGCAAAATTGATGTGATGCAATATTCATTAAAGAGTAGAATTAACGTTTACTAGCAATGTTACCAAATCAAAGAAAAAAAACTTGAAGATGAGATATATTGTGTCGGAAAGTAAGCTTTGATTACAAGGTACTAAGGTGATTGAGTATAACATCCTCTACTCATGACAAAACTAACAAATCAAAATAGCTATTAAAGCATTTCAATGACATTTTAAAAACGTAGAATTTTATATTTTATTAGATAAAGCTTATCTAGATGTGTCAAATAGTTTTATTTCATCTCATTTAAACCTAATTTGGAAATATTGTGAATCACAAAAATAAACAAGAATAAATAATTAAACATGGTTATTATAATAATAATTAAATATTTAACATTGTTGAAGTGAGATAAGTTGAAGATATGTAACACAACCGAAGTGAAGCAATGTGAAGGTGGTATGACAGGAGAATTACAATTACAAATAATTGTACTAAATAAAATGGAAACATTTTAGAGAAGAAATAGAAAGTGAATTATAAGGTTAAATCACAATAAAAAAATCCTATTTAAATATTAAGTGTATATATTAATTATGAGATTAATTGAAGTAATATAATATAACTAAATAAAAAATATAAAGGTCACATTGCATTAGAGTTAGAATAACATTGCTTTTATTTTGTTATATTATGTTGCTTTAATTTATCTCAATCCAAGTTTAATATTTTTTCTTATTATTAAAATAGTAACATTTTTTATTGGTGGTTATTTTTATGGCAATTCATAATTATTCCAAAAACAATTATTCAAGGACAAAACACAATCAAACTAGTCCAAACAAGCACTATGTAGTTAAATGTTCTGTTTTAAAATTTAAAATTTATTTTTTAGAGTTTTGCTATGGTTTACAAACTATTCAATATGAACTTGATTTGATTAATGAAAATGTTATGCTTGATTTTGTTAAATCTTTGAATGCAATTTTTTTTTCACAAATTAACTCTTTTCTTGAAACATTTTTCTTTTCATTTGGTTATACTACTTTGAAACACTAATTCTTGTCCAATGTGGCATTTCAATTTGTTTGATTTGATTATATTACATTTCTTTAGTTTATGTCTTTTTAGCTTTAATATATACTTAATATTAAAATATTTTTTTTATTTAATTTTTTAACTAGAAAAATTTAAAATGGCATTTAATAGAGGTGTAACAATAGTCATTAGAGTTTCCTCAACAAGCATTACACAATTAAATATATTTTTTTCAGTTTTTTTAAAACATTTGTTTCTAATATTTTAGCATATTTAATGAGTTGTTCTAAAGTGTACCTCATTTAATGATCGATGATGTTGTACTCAATAATCTTAGTATCGTGGACTACAACTTATAAAATTTTCTTATTTTTTCAAAATTTTAACCTTTATTTAGTTGAATTATTATGAAACTCTAAGACTCCTTACATGTTACCACTACATCTAATTGATTTTGCTACATTACCATGCTTTAATTTATCTCATTTAAACTTTAACATATATTCACTTAATATTAAAATAGTATATTATTATTATTTATAATTTAGTATATTTACTTAAACCTAAAAATGAGAAATGTAGAAGGAATACAATATAACTAAATAAATGTGATGTAAAGTTTCTATTGATCCATGCTAAGAATAACAACTAATTCCAAAAGTAAAAATAAGGACAAATAAAAAATAATTATTTTAATATGAAGTAAATATAATTTATAGTTGAAATAAGATGAATTAACCTTTGATAATTTCACCAAATCAAAAATATGTAAAGGTTATTTAAGATGATATTTAGATTAACATTTTAAAATAACCAAATAATGGTTAAAAGTTTTCATAAAAGGGAAAATTTATGCCATAAAGTTTCATTCTAAGATACCAAGGAGATGGTTTGTAACATTTTTTTATTCTAAAATGATGTAAAAACTAAATTATCTACTAAAACTTGACAAAACATAGAAAATAAAATTTTAAAATATATTAGAATGACAATATAATTTGGTATGGTTTTTTGAAATGAGTCCAACGTTATTTATTTTTCCTTCATATGGCATTGTTTTAAATTACTGCAAATTAGAGGAGTAACTAGGCGTAAATATTAAAAAACTTTTTTTTTGATATTAAGAAAATATAAATTAAACCTAAAAAATATTTTAATTATAAAACTATAATATACCAAAATAAAAGAAATTCAATTGACCCATAAGAGGAGACTCGAGTTGGATAGTAATATTGCCAAATTAAAGAAATAAATTCAAACAAATGTGTTATATTTTTTCTAAAACCAAACCAAATCATGTATAGATTAAAAGGCCCCTTAAAGCATGCCAAAACATTGAAAAAAAAATATCTCAAAATTTAAAATTAATGCTTTTTTAGATAGAGTTGAGTTTTCTGACTTAGTTTCATCTCAATTACATCTTTTTTGAATTACTTTGTTTTACCACTATAAATGAATATAAATAATAAGTATTTTTTTAGTATTTATTAAATCTATATAATAAAGTTTAAATGAGAAAAATTAAATCAATATGATAAAACTTAATCAAAGCAATCTAAAGCTCAATTAAGTGCAGACTTAGAGTTGCAAAGTAATGTAAATAATTCAAAGTTAAAAATTTAAAACATTTTGCGAAATTACAAGAGAAATTTTAATTTTAGGATGCTAAGTAAATTGAGTGTAAAATCATTAGTTATCGAATCATGCTTAATCAAAATGCCACCTAAAGTTTATCAAAACCTTATGAAATAAAAAAACTAAAATAAGAAATATAACTCAGTAATTGTATAGTGGAGCTGATTCCAACAACATTTATTTCACTAGATTAGCCCTTGGTTGGAGTTATTATGACTTACAAAATTAGATAAACATAAATAATTATAAATTATTATTTCATATTAAACAAAAATATAATGAAGATGATATGAGATAAATTAAAGTTATATAGTACACCCAAATTGGATTGATGAAAGTGTCACATGAGTAGACAACAAGGGTTTAGTAGAAATATACCTAAATCTTAAACATTTTGATAAATAAGATAAATTATAGGTGAATGTTGTATTTTTAGGGTTCTAAGGTGATCAAGTATAACATCCACAACCATGAAATCACATAAGAATTAAAATACTATGTGAACTATGCTAAAACTATAGAGATGAAATACATTAAAGAAATATAATATAATGCAATAAAGTGGTCCAAACATTACATGAAGTTACATATAGAGTTACACAATAACGTAATAAAATTAAAGAAAAAAGTTTAAAAAAATGTTATAAAATATATAACAAAGTTGTATTCCAAGATACTATGTAGACCAAGTTTTACATCTATGATCTTATAATGAGATATGAAGAAAAGGTTCCTATAAATTATTAAAAAAAATTAAGAAAATAATATTTGAAAAACTTTAAAAAATAAAAGTAAATATTAAATTGTATAAAGCTCAGTAAGTTGAGTGTAATGACATTTGTTTTATCTCAAACAAACATAATTCATAATTACTTTGAATTATGAAATTAAAGAAGCACAAAAATAATTATAAATTATTAATTTAATATTTACTAAAAATTAATTAAAGTTGAAATAACATTTTTTGAAGAAATATAATACAACCAAATCAAAGAAATTTAAAGGGCATATGAGAGGTCATTTACATTTATATAGTAATATATCCAAATGAAAGTGACAAATTTGAATAAATAGGATACATTATGTAGAAAAGTTTTATTCAAAGAGACTAAGGAGATTTAGTATAAAAATATTCACCATCGAATTAGTTTTTAATTAAAATTCCCCATAAAGCTTGTCATTGCCTTAAAAAATAAATCATTTAAAAAAAAAAGTTATTTAAATGTATATAGCTAATTGAAGTGTAATAACATTTCACTAATTTTAATCAAACCTCATTTGGAATTATTCCTGAAGTAAATAAGCATAATTAATAAAAAAATATCATAATTTTAACTAAACATATATTTATATTAAAATGAGACAAATTATGATAATATAATATAGCTAAATGAAAGCAATCTAAAGGTTACTCAAGAAGAGAATTAAAGTTGTATGAGAATCTAACAAAGTTAAAGAAAAACATTTTAACCAAAAAGATAAACTGTGTGAGAATATTGTATTAAAAAATATTAAAGAGATAGAATGTAACATCCCAAATTACCTAATTAGTTACCAAAAAAAGATCTCATAAAACTTGTTAAAACAATAAAATCCAAAAGATTTTACGTTTTATAAATTAAATATTTAATTGAATATGCTCCTTGATGCAACTCCAATGTTTTTTCCTCCGTTCAGCTTCTTTTGAAAAACTATGAATTGATAAATGAAATAATGACAAATAAGAATTAATTAATGTTTTAATTTTAAGCAAAAATATGTTAAAGCTAAAATTACAAGAATTGACACAATATTATATAACCAAACAAAAGTAATGTAATGGTCATGTTAAAAGACAATTAGAGTTTAATTGCAATATAACCAAATCAGAGTGAAAAGTTTGACAAACTAAGATACATTAAATAACATATTTGCATTGAAATAATCTAAGAAGATTGATTATAACAGCTTTGATTATCAAATCAAATAAAAACTAAAATATCTCATAAAATAGACAAGTATCATAGAAAATAGATGACTATAAAAAGTAATAATGAATATTTAATTTGATGGACCTCATCAAGGTTACCTAAATGATATTTTTTCCTTAATTTGACCACGTTTCAAGCAATTTTGAATTGTCATATTAACTTAATACAAATAATAGTGAATTATTATTTTAATATTTAAAAATATATATATAAAACATAAATAATAAATATTTAAAAATCATAGTATAATAAAATAAATGTGATATAAAAGTTTACAAGTGGAGTGTTTCATTACAATGTAATATAACAAATCAAAGTGAAAGTATTTAAGAAATGAAACAAATTATATTGGAAAGTCACATAACAAGACCAAAGAGAGATGTAGTGTAACAACCTAAACTATTATATCAAATACAAGTCTTAATATCTAAAAATGAATGCCAAAATCTAAGAAAATAAAATATTGAAAGATATAACGATGATTATTTAATTAGATAAAGCTCGTTAAAATGACTCCATATACATTTGTTCATCTTGATTAGACAACATTTGAAATTTCTTTCAATTAACAAAGTAAAAATAAATATTAATATATTGTATTTTTATTATTTGGTAAATATATATGAATCATGAAATAAGACAAATTGAAGTAAAATAAAAAAATTATAGCGATGTAATCGTCTCGCACAATGAGAATTAGAGTTTCTTAGCAATATAACCTAATAAATCATAAAATTTTTAAAAATGACAAATTAAAATGGAAAATTTAATCCAATAAAATAAGATGATCAATAGTAACTTTATCAATCATTTAAAAAGGTATAAATAAAAATATTTACTAACATATGTCAAAATTCTATAAAATATAATATGTAAAAATAGAAAAAACTTTATTTAATAGCATAGAGCTCAAAGAGATTGGACAAATAATGTTTATTTTATCTTGATTAAATCTCAATTTAAAAAACCAAAAATTCAGAAATTAAAAGGGAATAAATAATAAAAAAAAATTATTTTATCCTAAAGCAAATATTTATTAAAATAAAAATAATGCAAATTTGATCAATTTAATGTATACAAAAAAAAATACACAAATTTTTCATGAGATAAAATTTATAGTTAATAATTTAAAAAAATTAACACAAAATATTTGCAAAATGAGATAAAACTATCTTGGAAAACAAGCCAAAACATTCTTTAAATAAAACAATTAACAATATGAAGTCCAATTCTTAATTTTAGAAAGATCATTAAGAAGAGCCCAACGATCATTTATTCGCCTCCATTAGACCTTATGTGGAATTTCTTTAAATTACAAAAGTAAATTAGTATAAAAATAAGCACAAGATTATTTTGATATTAACTAAAATATATTAAAGTTTAAATAAGATAAATTGATGCAATGTAATGGTCAAATGATAAGTTTATAGTAGTTTTATAGTGAAAAAATTTAAGAAATGATATAATTTGTATTGAACGTTTATTTTGAAGACATAAAGGAGATATTGTACAACATACTAGATTATTTTTTACTATGAGAAAAAATGTCATGTAAATCATGCCAAAACCTTAGAAAATAAATTTTTTTAAAATAAGATAAAATAGAACAATGTATTTAATTTAATTTGGTTTAGTTATATTGTACTACTTTAATTTGGATATATTATATTAATTTATTTTTTCTATTTTTAGCTTTGATATATATATATTTATTAACAATACTATACTAATTTATTATCATTTTTTATTATTTAAATTGATAATTCACATCTACTCTGAATGAAGTCTTTTCATATCGAACCAAACATTGTTGGACTCATCTTGATGAGTTTTGTCCAACTAGATATTTATTTTTACATTTTTCAAATATTTTGTTATTTTTATTTTTTTAATGCTTCATTAGAAATTTTATTCATACCTAATTTGATGATCAGTGATGTTAAACTCTATCCTTTTAGTATCTTGGAATGTAACTTTTAAGTACAACATTTCTTATTTTTTAAAATCTTTAATTTTAATTATATTATTTTAATTTAAAACACAAATTCTCCTCTTGCCTAACATTTATATCTCATTTATTTTATTACATTATTTTTCTTCCATTTAGTCTTTTATCATGTTTGTTGGGACCATTGATTAATTGTTGATTATATGTTAAGAAATGTTATAGTCCATCACCTTAGTTACGTTCCAATATAATTTATCTCATTTCTTTTAGTTTGTTTTGCTAGATTTGGTTATATTACTATGACACTCTAATTCTTTATAAATATAATCTTAACATTGATTTGGTCGCTTCAAATAAAATTAATCACCCTTTTCTTTTCCAAAATTTCAAATTAATTTACTCACACTTTTCTCTTCTAAAATTTCCTAATTATTTTGTTGTTACTAAACTATAATTTATTATTAATTAGTTTATTTAATTTTGTAATTCATAGTTATTTAAAGCTAGATCTGATCAAGACAAAAGAAACATCATTGAACTCATCATAACAACCCCTATAAAATGAAATTATCATTTCAATAACTTCAAATATTTTTCTTGAGATTTTTGCATGCTTTATGAAGTACTTTGATTTCTACCTCATTTCATTATCAAGAATGCAACTCCATATCCTTTTAGCAAAAATAATTCGTACTTTAAAATTTACCTTATTTCATTAATAATTTTTGTTTGGTTTTGTTTATGTTATATTGCTTCTATCTATCTAATTTCAACTTTCATATTTTGTAGTACTCCTAAGACTATCTAATTAAGATTAAAAAAATGTCACTAGACTCTTCACATTGAGCTATATGAAAAAAATATTTATTTTTATATCTTTAAATATTTTATTTCTAAACTTTTAGCATAATTTTTATGACTTTTTAGTTCTTACCTGATTTGGTGATCAAGGATACTACACTCTTCTTTCTTAGCATCTTGAAATGTAACTTTTTTTGTATAATTTAATGCATTTCTTAAAAATTTTAGCTTTCATTTGGCTACATTTCTATGTAACTCTAAATCTCCTCTTGTGTGACATTTATATCACATTGTTTTTGTTTTGTTATATTATTTAATTTATATATTTTAGCTTTAGTGGATATTGGCTTAATAGTTAACAAGTATTTTATTACTTTGTTGCTTATTTAATTTTGCAATTCCCAAAAATTATAAATATTTTTGTAATGTAGTCAAAACAAATGTTATTAGAATGGTCTTAATGAAATCAATGCAATGAAATAATATTTTTCTTTTTTTATTTATTTTATTTTCTTTGGTTTTGGTAGATAATATCATACACTTTGATTCGTACAAAATTTCACATTAAAAAATTCTACATTCTAACACCTTAGAATATTTGAATTAAATTTTTTTTGTATAATTTATTTCCTTTTTTCAAATTTTTGCTCTAATTTTTTTTGTATTAATATGAATTGTAAATCTTCTTTTTATGTGACATTTTTTAAATAGTTTTAGAATTGTTTAGTGTGATTTATGCAACATTCAATTCATACTTGATAATATGACAAAGAAAGGTATACTTGATCTCCTTAGCTTCTTTGAATAAAATTTTACCATATTACTTAACACAATCTATAAATTCTTTTTACTATGACTACGTTATCTTGTTATGAAACATGAATTCTTCGGGCATATCACCTCAACGTCACTTTTATTAGTTTTTATTACATTGTTTTCATTCATCTCATTCTTAATATATTTTATACTTACTAAATATTGATAGAAAAATTAATTATTATTTTTTGCTTATTTAATTTTTTATTTTGCATCATTTTTGAAGTAGATCTAATGAGACAAATAAAATGTTGTAAGACTATTTCTGGTGCACTCTAAAAGTCTAAATATTCATTTTCTTAAAAACAATTTTCTAAGTTTGTGTTATGATTTTTGAGGTATTTTCATTCGTACATGTTTTGACGATTGAGAATGTTGCTCTCTACGACCTTAGCATCCTATAATGTAACTTTTTTTAACGATTAATGTCATTTTGTAAACTTTATCTCATTTCAAATTTGGTATATATACACATATATAACTAATATTAACTTAATAATTTATTATTACTTATATTTATCTATCAATAATTCATAGTATTTTCAAAGATGGTTTAATGGAGAGGATAAGAACTTCATCTGAATCATCTTAACAAACTATGTCAAATTAAATATCTATTTTTTATATTTTTTATTTTTTATTTCTATTTTTTACACATTATTTATGAGACATTTTGAATCTTAACTAATTTATTTCATTAGGATATTACACTTTATCTCAATACTATCTTGGAGTGAAACTGTCCAAAGCAATATATCTCATTTTTTTAAAGGTTTTTTCTTTGATTTAATTTTACTTATATGCAATTGAAAACTTGTCTCACGACATATTTACATTAACTAGATTTAGTTGTATTATATTAAAACAATTTATCAACTTTAGCTTTAATATATATTCACATAAAATGAAAATAAGAATTCATTAATATTTGTGCTTATTTTTTCTGATTTACTATAATTTTCAACATGGTTTGATTAAGACAAAACAAATGTTATTTGACTAATCTCAATAACCTCCATCAAATGGATATTCATTTTTATATTTTGTTAGGATTATATTTTCTAATATTTTTAATGTTTAATATTTTCTAAGATTTTTTTCATTATAGTTTTTTAAACATTCAAGTCTCATGGAATGAAAATTTCACATATAATTTATCTATTTTTTTGTTACTTTTTCACTTTTTTGAGGTTCTATTATTTCATAAGTATAATTATCCTCTTTAGTTCCCATTACATTGCCTTACTTTGGTTGGTCTACATTAACATAATATTAAAATAATAATTTATTTATTTAATATGCTAATTAAATTTGTTAATTAGAAATAATTCTAAATGTAATCCATTCCAGATGAAACAAACAACAATGCAATAACATAAACGACTGCTATCCCATAAAATAATCATTTCTATATTTTTAAAATATTTTAATTTCAAGGATTTTTTAATTTTTTTTATTTTTTTAAATATTTTATACCATTAAATATACCAATTTGTACCTAAATCTATGATCAAGGATGTTACACTTGGTGCTTTTAATTTCATCTAAATTTTAAGCTAAGATTTGGTTACGTTAATTTGATACTCAAATTTACTTGTGGTGTGATCATTTATAGTTTTATTGGGTTGTATGACCTGAAAAGTCTAATGAACCTATCGTGTGATCCTCAAATTTATATGATTTTGCCTTGTCGTGGTCTAACCAATTTAATAAATCATTCAATATTATTTTCATTTAAGTACTTCTTTACATTAGTAATTCATAGTAATTCAAAAACATGTATGATCACATGAAACTAATATTAAGGGCCTAACTCAACAAGCTCCATCTAATTAAATATCTATTTTTATATTACAAAATATTTTACATTTCAAAATTTGTCATACTTTACAAGAAATTTAAATAAGTAATATATTTTGCAATCAAGGGTGTGACACTATCAACATAATTTTTTTGAACACAAATTTCCCACACAATTTACAAAATTTCTTCAAATTAATTTTATTTGATTTTGTGGTATTACTATATAAATCTAGGTAATGTCTCCTATGACCTTCACATAACATTTAATTGGTTTTATTAAGTTCCTTTAATTTATCTTATTTTAGCTTTAATATATATATATATATATTTACATTATGTTAAAATAAAAACTTATTTTTAACCAAGTGGAAATGAATGTTGTTCAATTCATCTCTCTGAAAGCCTTGCCAAATACGAATTCATTTTGATAGCGCTAAATGTTTTATTTTTTAGAGTTTTCATATTCTTTATGAAAAATTTTGATTATTTACTTGTTTAAAAATCGATGATGTTACACTCAATCTCCTAAGTATCTTGGAATGTGACTTTCTTGCAAAATTTATCTTATTTCTATAAATATTTGTTTGCTTACAAGCCTTTCTATAACTTTCAAATGAAGCCTTTGTGTCACTTTCAATTGTTATATTTTATTGTTTTAATTTATGTTCTTTTAGCTTTAATATAGATTTACATAACATTTAAAAAACCTATTTTTATATATTCTTATATTTTTACTACTTCAGAGGAATTTTTAATTATGATGAATCGAGATGTAACAAATGTCATTAGACTCGTTTAGAAATTATTTGATGATAATGATTTTTCACATTCACTTTTAAGATTTTTTAAATATTTTATATTTTCGTTTTTATCATGTTTTATGAGGCATTTTTATTTGCAGTTGATTTTATGATCAAGGATATTACACTAAATCATCTTATTGTCTTGCTATGCAACTTTCCTTTATATTTAACTGAGTCTAAAAAGTTTTTGTTTTGACTAAGTTATGTTATTATGAAAATCTAATTCTTCTATTATTTGGCATTTTTATCTCTTTAATTGTGATACATTGCCTAGCTTCAATCTCTCCTTGTTATGCTTTATTTTATATTTACATAAAATTATAATAATAATTTTTAATTATTTAATTTGCTAGGCCTTAGTAATTACAGAAAAGATCTGATCAAGTCATAATACACATCATTGGAAATGTCTTGACCAGCTCTATCTAATTAAATAATCATTTTTTTATTTTTATAATTTTCATTCTTTATTATTTTGGGACTCATTTTGAAACCTTTGGAATGGCAGTTGATATGACAATCAAGAGTATTACACTCAATCTTTTGATTATCTTGGACTACAGATTTCTTATGCAATTATTCTTATTTCTTCAAATTTCTCCTTAGAATTAGTTTTATTTCAAAAAAAAAACTGTTATTGTCCTCTTGCATGACCTATAACTTTGTTTTGATTTGGTTATATTATATTACTTCAATTTATGTTATTTTACCTTTAATATATATTTTATTAATATTTAAAATAATAATTTCAAAATATTTTTTTATATTTTCTTTTTTTCTTCGTTATAATCAAAATAAGTTCTAATAGAGATGAAGTAAATGTCACCGGACTATCTTGATAAGCTTTGTCTGATAAAAATTTACTATTTAAAGATTTTAAATATTTTTTCAAGATTTTAGCATACATTATGAGACATTTGTTTCATAGCTAATTTAATAATTGTGAATGTTACTCTTTTCTTTAATAACTAAATATCTCCTCTTATGTGACCTTTACATCACTTTAATGTGATTATATTGCATTACATAACCTAAGCTTATTCAGGCTTTGATATATTCTACTTGACATTAAAATACTAATTTTTTATAATTTATGCCTATTTAATTTGGCAGTTGGCAGTAATTCCAAATGAGGTCTTATTGAGACAAAACCATTGTCTTTGTACTCATCTTGAGCTTCTTTTTCAAACTAAATATTAATTTTGATATTTTTGGTTTTTTTATGATATAGTGTGCTAATTAGAACTTGTTAGGAACTTGGAATTCAACTGTCTTATTGAATTTATCTCATTTTTTAAATTTTTTTTAGTTATATACAATGAACATCTAAGCTCCTCTGATATTACCCTTACATAATTATTGTATTATTAAATTCAATCACAAAAATTTATTTTATTTTAGAACTAATTTACTTTTATTTAAGGTTAAAATAATACCTTTCATTTATACTTGTTTAGTTTTATAATTTGTAGAAATTTTATATAGGGTCTTATAAAAATGAAGAAAACATGTTGAAAACATCTTAATTGCTACATATAATTAATTATACTTATTTATCTATCTAAATATGTTAGAGAGTAATTGTAAAGTATGTAAAAATATTTAATTAGAGAGAGCTTGTAAAGATGAGTTCATCAAAAATTGTTTGTCTACATCGAAACTCAATTAAAAAATAAATAAATAATATAAATTGTTATTTTGATATTAAGTAAATATATGATAAACTTTAAATGAGATAAATTGAAGCAATTTCATAAAACCAAGTCAATGAGTTTTAAATGTCAAGCTAGAAGAGAAATATGGTTTCATAATAGAATAACTAAAATAAAGAGAATTATTTGAGTAAATGAGATCAATTGTTTGAGAAAGTAACATTCCAAACTAATAATGGAATGGAGTGTAACATTATGGATTATTAAATTAGATAATAGTAAAAATGTTATACCCAGTAAAAAGTTTTATGTTAATCTTTAATGAATTAATTTTTGGCTTGGATGATTTCAGATCGACAGTAGGATGAGCCAGGAGCTCAATCAGAGGCTAATGGAATTTCTGAAATTTCTGGGGATTTTTCGGAGCACCGAGATAATTTTTAAGTAATTTTCCCTGTTTAATTAGATTTATTGGATTTTTAGAAATTCGAAAATCCATTTAAATTAAACCGGAAATTGGTTTTACCGCGCGTGAACCGGACCGGAACGGTTCAGCGGAGGCGGAGGCGGTTCGTCGAGTGAGTTTGTGCGTGCGTTCTGATAAGCGGATCGGACGGTCGTGATCGACGGTTGGGATTGAACCGGCTGATCGGGTACTTACCGTGTCGAAAACGTGTCAACGGCGCGTAACGGGTCTTCACCGTGTCGGCCAGGAATATAAAACCCTCGCGAACGATTAGGGTTTCGTTCGACCGACCGATAGAGAGGAATTTTCCGGCGTACGGCGCGTGATTCCGGCGGCCTTTGAAGGGTCTTTTTGTACCTGGAGGTTCCCGTGATCGAGGAGAATCGATTGGTACCGGTTTCGTTCGGCGAGGAGCAGCGGTTGGTCGCGTGCGAGCTTCACCGTCGCCACCGTTGCCGGAGAAGAAAGGTAGGAAATTCAGAAATTAAATTAGTTATTTAGCAAAATTAAAGCATGAAATATTTTGTTAATGCCTATCTGAGCATGTGATTGGAATTTTGAAGTCGGAAATGCATTGCAGTATTATAATTTTAACATGTTAGGTTTTAGGGTTTCGGAAAATTATACCCGCCGAATTCGGAATTTTGCCAAGCATGTGTTGAATTGATAATGTGCTTTATTCATGTTAAGGTGGTTTCAAATGCTGGAATCATTAATTTCATAAATTGTCAATTAGGGATCGGATGAAAGTCCTTCGGCGGAAAATTTTGATTGAACCTTAGAAATTAGTGGCAATTATTGAAACATTAGGATAGTACGAACATAGAATTTTGTTTCTCTTTGTTCGCGGTCGCCGGAAATCGGCGGAAGAATTGGATTTGGTCGGCGATTGCGTCGGCTAGGGTTTCGCGGGCTTCGGACCGAGAAAGGAGAAGGGTTTAGATAATATCAAATTTAATTAAGTAATTAATGATATTTACACCATTTTATTAGTAATTAAAATTAATCCGATTAACGGATTATTAAGAAATTGGTTTGGCGGTGCCGCGGTTCAGCGCGAGGGTCCCGAACCGGTGGCGAGATCCGGTTCAGGGGATTCGGCGCGGTTCAGTGAGAAGCGGTTCTCGGCTCAGCGCGAAGGCCGAACCGGCGGCGAGAACCGGGTTCACGGAAGTGCGGGCGGTATATTGGAAATAACGGAAATTTAAATTCGGTAATTAATCCGAATTTCGGAAAATGGATATATGTGAATTTAAATTTTAATTCGGAAATTTATTCCGAATTTCGGAAAATTAAGAAAGGGCAGAATTTGATTTTTTGGAATTTTTAAATTAATTCAGAAATTAATCCGAATTTTTGGAAAAACAGGATATATGTGGAATTTATTAATCCGAATTTTCGGAAAAAGGATATATGTGGAATTTAAATTTTATTCGGAAATTTATTTCGAATTTCGGAAAATGGATAAAGGGCGGAAATTGAAATTGGGATTTAAAAATTTCCTGAAGTGGGGAAAAATGTTATCAGTGATGACAGTACAGCTGGAAACAGTCAGACAGAAGTATGGTACATGGATGCTACCAGAACAGTCAGTAATTGACAGTTGTGTTGCTTTGATGGCAACGGCATGGATTGAGTCAGTTTACTCAGTGTTGGCATATTTTATGGATTGGCATACTGGACCGGACTACTATAGACCCTATATGATATTTTAGGGTAGTTGTGGTAGGTAACTATGCGGTTCAGACTTAGCTTCCACAGTATACATGTGACTGGTATGCGCCTTGTTGTACCTGGATACATGTTGCCGGATCTTGGAGTTAGAGATTGGCAATGACTGTAGGGGCGTGAGCTTCTATGGAAGTTGTTGGTAGAGGACTCTTTGGGACGGTGGCTGAGTCGATCTCTCCTGGTCCATGTGTGTAGGCCTGCGCGCCTGAGGGTGGCAGGGGTGTCTCGCAGTGGCTAGCCAAGTGTGTAGGCCTGCGCGCCTTAGGGTGGCAGGGGTGTCTCCCGTTGGCTAGAGATTTTGTGACTGGATCTGTCTATAGTCTCCAGGAGATTGATTGACGAGAGACGCTGCGGTGTCGGGTGCTTAGGCGCCATGCGTGTTTCGAGATGGGCGTTCCCACTGGCACGCTACCTGGAAGCCCAGAGGAGAGCTACTCTGGTGTGACTAGGGGTGACTGTGGTTGGTCGGAGTCTGGGACTGAGAGTGCCTATCCACCATACATTGTTATGCTGTATTCCTATATTTTTGCTATTATCCTTCTCTTGCATGTGAGTTTTACTAGCTGTCTTTCCTACTGGGCGTAGCTCATTCCTGTATTGTATATTTCAGTGGCTCGGCAGACTTGACGCTACCTGATTAGGTGGGATCGTGGTCAGCAGGCTTGTGGAGGATATCTGATTATGATTGTCTGAGATATTCTGGTTAGTTGATTGTTGCTGTTGGATGTATTTAATGAGGTTATTATTCTCATATGTCATGTAATATGTGAGGGAAATTCTGACTTATGTTTCTGGTTGGATAATATTGCACTTGTTGGACTTGGTCTTATTCTTGTAATGTAGTTTCCATTTACTACCCTACCTTATTGTCTTGGAGTATGGTGTGTGGAGTGCCATATTTTATCTGAGGATGTTATATATCTTTTTGTTTGATGGTGAGGTCATTACATGACTATGGAACTTAACCATGGGGGTTCAGACTTCTAATAGACCGGTTCTCCTACCCGTAGGGGTTAGGAGTATTGGGTCTAGTAGGAGTAACATTGCGCGAGTCCATCTGTTAATTCAGGAGTCATGAACCTGATTTGACGGTGTACCCGGGAGATGGGATCCACATTGTTAAGGGAAGTAGGTGTGTAATGATGTGTTATATCCTATGTTTTCGTAGGCTACTCAGGTTGGTATGGGATGATCTGAGCTGTCTATATAAAAAAAAAAATTGTATGCCAAAAAATCAGCCTAGGAAAAATGGGGTGTAACAGGAGTGGTATCAGAGCCCTAGGTTAAGATAGTGGGGCTAGACATATCAGAGCCCTAGGTGAGGATAGCGGGGCTAGACATGTATAGGAGTTCAACCCAAGGTGGGGAGAACTGTTGATTCTTTTGTTTACTATAGTAGTCCATATGCCAATTGCCAAATGACGACTCTAATGCCAGATTAGTTGCTTTTGACAGTATGGCTGGTACCAGGAGACTTTCCGCTCGTGGAGCAGCTAGAGGCAGACCTGTATCTACTACTCCTACCCCAGTGACGAGCCCAGCATTGCCAGTTGAGCCAGCCGTGGATCGTTGGATCGATGCCTTCATGCGGTTGCGTCCGCGGAGCTTCAGTGGGTCGGCTGACCCAGCGGTGGCTGATGACTGGATGGCTCATATGCTTGAGCTGTTTGATGCCTTGGGATGTCCACTTGGCAGGAGGGTAGTACTTGCTGCTCTAGTATTGGAGGGAGAGGCTGCTACCTGGTGGAGAGGCCAGCGGCGCGCCATGTATGGGGAGGCCCAGAACAGCGAGATAGCATGGCAAGACTTTGTTGAGGCATTCAGGGAGATTTTCGAATTTCTAAAAATCCAATAAATCTAATTAAACAGGGAAAATTACTTAAAAATTATCTCGGTGCTCCGAAAAATCCCCAGAAATTTCAGAAATTCCATTAGCCTCTGATTGAGCTCCTGGCTCATCCTACTGTCGATCTGAAATCATCCAAGCCAAAAATTAATTCATTAAAGATTAACATAAAACTTTTTACTGGGTATAACAATCTCCCCACCTTATCAGGAATTTCGCCCTCGAAATTCAGCAAGAAGTTCCGGCCACTTCTCCGCAACATCCTGCTCTAGCTCCCAGGTTGCCTCCCTTTCGTCATGTCTATTCCACAGAACCTTGACCATAGGAAACGACCTGTTCCTCAGCTGTTTGCTGCTCTCCTCGAGGATGCGAACTGGTAGTTCCACATAATGATGTGTTATATCCTATGTTTTCGTAGGCTACTCAGGTTGGTATGGGACGATCTGAGCTGTCTATATAAAAAAAAAAAATTGTATGCCAAAAAATCAGCCTAGGAAAAATGGGGTGTAACAAAAAATATCTCATAAAGCAAGAAAAAATAGTAAAAAGGAGATATTCCTAATTATAAAAATGAATACTTAGTTGGATATAGATTATCATGACAAGTTCAAGCAATTTTGTTACATCTCAATCAAACATCATTTTGGGTTACTAAGAATTACATTAATAAATAAGCACAAATATTAACAAATTATTAGTTCAATTTTTGTAAATACATATTAAAGCTAAAATTAGATCAACTAAAACATTTTAGCCTTACCAAATGAATGTGAGATAAAAAGCAACTTTTACATCCAATTCAATTTGGTATATCATAATAAAACTCTATTTTTCCCCTCACATGTAGTATGTATCATTTCAATTTTGTTTTTTACATTATTTAATTAATCCCATTTTTACTTTAACGTATATTTTTTGAATATTAAAAAAATTGTTATTTTTTTGCTTATTCGCATTAATAATTCAGAATAGTGCTAAATGAGGTCTAATCACAATAATATGTATGTCATTATGCTTCTCTTTGATAGATCTATTTAATCAAAGATTATTATCTTCCATATTTTTTAATTTTTTTCTAAATTTTTGTCATTATTTACAAGTCATTTTGATATTTACTTAATTCGGCTATCAATGACATTACACTGGACTTGTTTATGGATAAGGAATATAACTTATTGATACAATTTATGTTGTTAATTAAAATATTTCTATTTGGTTTGGTTATATTACTATTTAACTCTAAATCTTCTATCGTTTGACTTTTAGTTGATTATTTATTTCATATTCTTTGTATTTATCTCATTTCAATATTAATAAATATAATTATTTATTATTATTGAGGTTTACTAAAATTTTTAATTTTTCATAATTCAAAACATAGACTGATAGTGGAGAATTAAGATTCTTTTGGCTCGTTCAGTAAAGCTATATGCAAATAAATATTTTTTTCTACATTTTTAGATATTTTATTTTCTAAAGTTTTAGCAAACTTTACAAGACATTTAGATTTGTACATATTTTCATTGTCGAGGATGATTCTGTTGGCCCGCTTGATATCCTGTAATGTTACCTTTCCAAATAATGTCTATCTTTTCTATAAATATTTCCCTTAGATTTCATCATATTACGATGTGACTCGATTTTTTCTTTTAACTTTTAGATTGATTTTATTTCGCTATATCACATTTCTTCAATTTATTTAAATCAAACTTTTAAATATATTTACCTAATCTTAAAATAATAACCAATTCCTATTTATTACATTTCTACTTTTGTAATTCACATTAATTATATACTAAGTCAGAATTAGATGCAACGAGTGTCATTTATTTTTCTCGACAAGCATTTTCTAATTATATTTTTATTCTTTTATTTTTAAATATTTTTTTTATTCATGTTGCTCATGCATCATGAAGCTTTTTATTCTTGATTCAATGATCAGTGGCATTAATATTGACCTTTTTATAATTTTAGAATGCAATCCTCTCATACAATACTTTCGTTTCTTCAAATGTTTTACTTTAATTTTATTATATTTCTATGTTACTGTAAATGTCTTGTCGTGTGCACTTTACATCGTTTTTATGTTTTCTAGTTTTCTTTTGTAATTTGTAGTCATTTTAAATGAAGTTGTATCGAGACAAAACAAAGGTCATTGGGATCATCTTGATGATTTTACCCTTTATCTACCTAATATCTTTGTGTTCAACTTTCCTATACCGTTTATTTATTTATATTGCCATGTAATTGTACATCTCATTTTATCTGACATCTACATCATTTTGATTACGTTGTATTACATTGCTTCAATTTTTTATTTTACTTTTTAATTTATATATACTTAATATAAATTAATATTTTATTATTATTTATGATTATTTAGTTTCATAAGTCAATGTATTTCCAAAAAAATTTAAATAAAGACAAACAAAGCATTGTTGGAGACGTACTAATGAGCACTATCCAATTAAATTTTTATTAATATTTTTTAAATATTTATTACCTATAATTTTAGCATACTTTATGAGATAATTTGATTGGTACCTTATTTGACAATCAATAGTTTTACACTAAATCTCCTTAATATCATATAATACAATTTTTTTTTATAATGATCTTATGTTGTCAAATGTTTTGCTTGCATTTCATTATATTACTATATAACTCTAATTATTTGAATATTTGTGCTTTACATGTTTTTGACTTTGATACATTGTAGTGCTTCAATTTACATCATTTCAAGTTTAAAAGAAATATATTTAATATTCAAAAAATAATTTACTATTATTTATAAATTTTTAACATGGAAATTCATAATAATTATAAATGAGGTCTAATCAATTGAAATTTAAAGCCTTTAAACTCATGTCAATGATCATCATCCAATTAAATATTTTATTTTTTATTTTTAAAATTTTTTAACTCACGAATAGTTTTGAACTCTTTATAACATTTTGGATTAGTGTTTGATTTGATTATTAATTCTGTCATACTCGATCTCTTTAGCTTCTTGGAATTAAACTTTCCTATACAGTGTATCTCATTCTGGAAACTTGTTTATTTCATTATGTTACATCCTATGAAACTCTAACTCCATTTTCGTATGACATTTCCATCCCTTTATAACTTTGTAATAATGCATTTGTTCAATTTATCTCTTTTAAGCTCTAAAATATATTTACTAATGTTAAAAAAATATTTTATTCTTAAGTCATTTTGGTAATTTAATATAATTTGAAGTGAGATCTTATGAAGATGAAACAAATGCTATTAGACTAGTCTTAATCAGCACTATCTAATTACATATTTAATTTTAAATTTTTAATTATTATATTTTTTTAGCTTCAGCACCATACATGATATATTAATTCACACTTCATTTAATGATCAATGATGTCACATTAGATCTGCTAAGTAACTTGGAAAGAATCTTTCACTTCAATTTACATTATTTCACCAACTTTCTTCCTTAATTTTTTTATATTTCTAGTAAATATAAATCTTTTCTCATGCGATTTCGCATCATATTTTTTTAGTTACATTAAATTTGCTCAATTTATCAAATTTGAGATTTAATATATATTTTCTCAATATTACAAAATAAAATCATTATTATATGTGCATATTTGTTATTATCATTCAATATTATACCAAAAGTGTTTCATTAATTTAGATATTGTTTATTTAAGATTTTAGCATGTTTTATGAGCTAGTTCGAGTTGTACTTAGTTGGTTAATCAAGGATATTAAACTCGATCTCTTTATTATCTTGAAGTGCATCATTCTTAAACTACTTATCCCATTTCTTCAATTTTTTTATTTGGTTATATTATTATCGGTGAAAATCTTCCCTCATGTAACATTTACATAATTTTGATTTTTTTTATTTTATCACTTTAGGTTATCACATTTTGTTTGATATTTATTTTCTTACAATTAAAGTAAAGTTTTTTTAATATTTATCCTTATCAACTTTTTAATTCACAGTAATTCTAAATGAGGATTGATTGAGTCAAAATAAACATTGTTAGTCTCATCTTGATGTACTTAATCCAATAAAATAATCTTTTTAATATTTTTAAATATGTAAGTTCCTATGTTTTGGCATGTCTAACAAGACATTTTGTATAATACCTAATTTAGTGTCCAAGCATGTTAGACACAATCACTATAGTATCTTGGAATACAATTTTTTTGCATAATTTATTTAATTTTTCTAAACAACTCAGCTTGATTTGTTTATATTATAATGAAACCTTAATTTTTAAATCATGTAACCTTAAATCATTTTGATTTCCTCTCTTATGTGACCATTGTGATATTTTGATATTGTTATATTAGATTTCTTCAATTCATTTCATTTTAGATGCATTTATAATATTAATTCATTATTAGTTATTTTTGTTATTCACATTTCATCCAAACAATGTTTATTGGAAATGAAACAAATATCATTGTACATGTCTCGATGCGCTATATCAAATTAAATATAAATTTTCATATTTATAAATATTTTTTAAAGTTATGTAATACCTTATGAGGTATTTTAAGTCAAACCAAATTTGTTGATTTGGGATTTTGCACTCAATCTCTTTAGTATCTTGGATTAAAGATTTCCTATGATATGAACTCATTTCAACATATCATTCACTTTTAGTTGTTTACATTATTATGAAACTCTAATTTTTTTCTCATCTCACTGTTATTGGGTCAATTGAGTTGCTTATTTTATATTTTTTTTAATTTACATTATTTTATCTTTAATATATATCTATTTGATGTTAAACAATTTAATTTTGTTCTCATTTAACAGTTATGGTCTCACCTTGTCGAGCTCAATCCAATTCAATTTTTATTTTACAGTTTTAATTTTTTAAGCATTTTGGCATGCATTATGAGTAATTTTGATCTATTACCAATTTAAAGGTCAAGACCGTTACAGTCGATCTTCTTAGTATCTTGGATTACAATTTTGCCATACAATTTATCTTTTATGTTTTTAAGTTTCATTTTATAATATTATTATATAACTCTAAATATCCACTTGTGTGAAATTGAAATCAATTTAATCATTTAGAATTTATTTATTTGATTTATCTCATTTCACCTTCAATATTTACTTAATAATAAAATAATAATTTCTTATAATTTATGTTTTTTCTATAGTAATTCATACTAATTCAGACAAAGTTAGATTGAGATGAAACAGATGTCAGTAAATGAGTCGAGATGAGTTTTATCTATTTAAATTTTTATTTTATACTTTAAATGATTGTTTTCTTACATATTTGGTATAGTTTATGGAAAAGTCTAATAGACACCTAATTTCAAGATTTAGTGTGTTACACTAAATCTCCTCAGTATAGTAACGTATAGCTTTTCAATATAATTTGACGATTTGATACTCATGGTCTCCTGTAATGTGATTGAAATATCTCTTGCATTTCGTTATATTATATTAATTAAAGTTATCTCATTTTATCTTTAATATATGTTTACTTAATATTAATGTCTTAAATAAAAATTGTTTTTTTAATGCATTTGTAATTCATATTAACTTAAAAAGTCATCTCAAGAGATGAAAGAAATGTTAATAAAGTCATCTACAGGAGCATTATCCATTTCAGTATTAATTTTTGCACTTTAAATTATTTTTATTCCTAGGGATTTTGTAGCTTTACATGCATTTTTATTTGTACCAAACATAACAATCAAAGAAGTTAATCTTAGTTAGCTTAATATCTTGGAATGTAGCTTAGCTATACAATTGTCTTCATTTCATTAGTTTTTTTGTCATGGTTTGGTTATAATACTATGAAACTTTAATTCTCCTCACACAGTAGCTTTATGCCATTTTTATTTAATTATATCACGTTGCTTTAATATATCTCAATTAAACTCTATCACAATTTATATTATTTTGTGTAATTGTTTTCTTTTATTTTGTTAAGTTGCTATCTAACACAAATTCTCCTTGTGATTATTAGATGTCTTTGATTTTGTAGTATTTTATTGTGCTTGTTTAACTAATTTCACCTTTAATACACATTTACTTGATTTCGAAATAAAAATTTACTATTATTTCTTATTTACTCTAGTAGTTCATCATAATTATAAACAAGTTCCACTTTGGATGAAACCAACTTCGTTGAAACTATCTTCATGACTTCTATTCAATCAAATATTTATTTCATAATTTTTAGAAATTTTTGTTTTTGAAAATTTTGGCATATTTTATGAAATATTTTAATTATTATTGCATTTAATAATTCGCAATGGTGTTCCCAATCTCATTAGCATATTCGAGGGAAATTTTCCTAAAAGGTTTATCTCATTTTTTGATATATATATATATATATAAATATATATCTATGTAATATTATAATATTAATTACTATTATTTATGTTTACTTTCTTTCTAATTTGTTGTATTGATAATCATTATTAAATGGGGATGAAATGAATGTCATTAGACTTGTTTTGATGAGCTCTATCTAATTAAGTATTTATTTTTACGTTTTTAAATTTTTTATTTTCTAGAGTTTTCAAGACATTATAAGTAATTTGATTTCATAATTCAGAATAATTTTAGAGTTGGTGTGATTGAGATGATACAAATTATGTTTGGTTCATCTTCATGATTTTTATCAAATTGAACATTCTTTTTTTATTTTTTTAATTATTTTATCTTCTAAGGATTTTTTAGGCTTTACAAGGCATTTAATTTAATAATAATGTGATGGTCAAAGATATTATATTTGATTCCCTTTGTTTCATGGAATGCACCTTTCCATTAAAATTATTTTCATTTCTTCAAAATTTTTCTTTGATTTTATTATGTTGCTATATAACTCTAAATTTTCTTTTAATTGACCATTTTATTACATTGATTTGTCTATATTATAATTCTTTAGTTTATCTTCTTTTAACCTTATTACGTATTACCATAAAAAAAATAATATGTTTTTATTATTTAGCTTATTATCATTTTTATTTGTAGCAATTCCACACAAGCATTGATCTTGATAAAAGCAGACATCATTGGACCCATAGTGAATTGCTATAGGATGAAATATTGATTTTAATATTCTTAATAATTTTTTTTTGCTAGACTTGACATATTTTAGTTGAAATTTCAATTCATAACATATTTCATAAGTACTTGGAATTTAGCTTTTCTATACTATTTCTCTTAATTCTTCAAATGTATTTATTTGATTTGGTTATATTACTTTGAAACTTTAATTCTCCTCATATGTGATCTTTTCATTGCTTTGATTTTGTTATATTGGACTACTTTAATTTATCTTATTTCAACTTTAATATTTATTTCTTAATGTTAAAATAATAAATTATTTGCATTTATGTTTAATTAGTTTCTTAAATCATTGTAACTCAAAAGAGGTATGACTAATTCAAAACAAATGTCGTTTTTAGTCATCTCAAAAAAATCTTTTCTATTAATTATTTATTTTTTATATTTAAAATATTTTAGTAATGGTTTTTACTTGCTTTATGAGTCATTTCAATATGTAGCTTATTTCACGATCAAAGATATTACCTGGTTATGTTAGGTATGTTGGAGAGTAGCTTTGCCATATAATTTGTCAAATTACCCTAGTGCTTCTACTTTGAATTGGTTAGGTTACTATGAAACTAAAACTCTACTCTTATGTACATTACATTTCTTTTATTTAGTTATATTTTGTTTCTTTAATTAATAAGAATTCTATTTTAATATTTATTTACATAATAATCAAATAATAATTTATTATTATTCATTTTTTTAACATTTTTTATACATATTATTTCCAAAAAAGGGTCTAAGGAAGATGGAATGAACATCATTTGACTCACATTAATGAGAAAATATTCATTTTTTGTTTTTCTTTAATTATTTTATTTTATATATTTTTAGAATCTTTCTAAGATATTTTGATTTGTTCTTAATTTGATGACTTGAGGTTGCCCCTATTAGCATCTAGTTGGCTAGACGGTATTTTAGACTAGTAGGGTTCCCTTATACTATGATTGATGACCCCAAATTGCTTTCGCTTACCCTAAATTGATAAAAAAAATAGATTTGAAGAACTATACGTAAGACAGTATGCCAATACTTTCTAGAGTTTAAAATTTGAAGTTCCTAAATAAAAACATAAATAGATATCATTGAAATTTAGTACACTATTAATTGAAAAAAATAGGCAAGTAGAAATTTTTAATACTCATGCATATATAAGAGAAAAGATAATTATTAGTCAATTATTAATAATAATAATAATAATATTATTAGTAATAAGTCACTAAAAATTACAGAAATTATTGGAACAACAAACATTAAATGAAGATATAAAGAAAGTAAAGTCACATTGGGAATGCTCTCTTTAGGATAGAAACAAAAATTTAAGAATCCAAAGAGTAAATTTATGACTTAGCTAGTAACTCCAACTCAAAAAAAAATGTAAATAAATAATGATGGGTTTTTTTTATTTTTCATTTAACCATTTTTCTGGTAGTAGTTAAGGGAATACATAGGAAGGGACTAAGCAAAAAACTCTAATAGTCATATTGGATGCCAGCAATAATAATCATAGATAGAGTTTATTAGAAAGTTAGAAGTAAGCATGAATGATGGAGAACAAATAATTTATTTAATACTTCGTTATACCATTCTAGCCAAAAACCTTTATAAAGGCATAAAAATAGACATAAAAACTAGAGGATGTGATATAATCACATCAAATAATATATTAGATATTGGAGCACCATCTTTTCATGTAGAAATGAAAAGGAATCCTTTTCAATTTATTAGAACACTTACATACAAGGAAAGAAATTAGAAACAATATGAAATGAAAGTATAGTGTATAAAACTATAATCCATTATCGTACAAAATATAACCAACAATAGTATCATATGCCATTGACATGAGAACCTAAAATATATTTTAACCATGTAAAAATCATTATTTTATAAATATTTTATAGGGCATATAACTATTATAGATATTTGACTAGTAGTTTTTAAAAGATTGAATGTCATATTATCAAGTCCTCTAGTGGTGACTTAACATATTATACAAACTAGACAATTTTAGTCTTAAAAAAGAAAAATAAGAAAGAGATTTTTTAAATAACTACAAAAGCTACAATGAGTTGACATAACATTGGATAAATTTAGACAAAATATTTCATAAATTAGATGAATTACTACTTATATGAGAAGATCCATTGAAATAATGGAATAAAAGTTAGAAAACATGTAAATAAAAAATACTCAAACACAATTTAATCATTAAAATGCACCCATATGCCAACCCTAATGATCTAGAGGAATATCAAATTCATTTTAAAGAATTATTAAAATTATGATTAATAAAGGAAGGCAATACTCCTCATTAAACTACTACAATTATAATTGAGAAACATTCTGAAATAGTACATAGAAAAATAATAAGATTTTTATTTATAAATGATTAAATGAAAATATAGTGGTGGATGATAATATTATACCTAATAAAGAAAATGTTCTACATTGAATTCAAAATAGTAATATTTGTAATAAATTTGACCAAAAATTAGGATTTTGTTAGGAAGCAAAGGACTAAGAAATTATACCACTAAAAACATTTACAGTCTCAAATGATATTATGATTTATTAGTTTTGCCCTTTGGATTAAAATATGCACCATCTATGTTTAAATAAGTAGCTACATACATAAATGATATCTTTATCTTTAGTCTAGACCCTTATTCATTTAGCTCATATAGAAAATTTCCATTCGATATGTTTGGAAGAAGGTCTTGTAACCTAAAAAAGAACAAAAAAAAAAGGAAAATGACTGAAAAACTTTTACGATTAAATATTGAAAATGGTATAATAAAATAAAAGATGTTATAAGTCTGTCTTAAACATACCTAACAACTTTGAACATCAGAAGTTATCCTAAGCTTTTTCAAAAAACATAATTATTTATTCCCTTTTATTCCTAATTTAGTAATACTTGTAGGAACTACTTATGCAAAGACTAAGTAGAAAGGTGAAAAATGCTTGAACAATCAAGATGTTCTATTCCTAAGAAGGATAAAATAGATTGACAAATAAATAACACTTTCCCAAATAAATCATATAGATTATCAATTAGTACAAAACGTAAATGGATGTCTGTAAGTTTTGGGAGGTATATTGAAATGGAAAAATTGCAAGGAAGCACAAAAAAAGATGCACTTGTATGATTATATTTTGGAGAAATTTATAAGAGGAAAGCAACAGCAAAAAATGTCTAAAGTTTAGCTTTTACGTGTAACTTAGAAACCATCAAATTATTCCTCAAAAGTTATCATACAATTTTATAATAAACTTAGCATAATAAATTAGCCACAAATAGGTGGCTATAATTTGCTAATTTTATTGTTAATAGTTGATATAATATATTCATCAAATATACAAATAAGAAAGATAATAGTTTAGTAGATCACCTTTTACCTTATAATTAAGCATGAAAATGACACTAAAACAACAAAATAAATCATCGGTGAACAAATGGCCACAAAAGACATTAAATTATATGATAAATTGCAAAAAAGCCTTAAATTGCTAATATTAAAAGACACAAGAAGCCATAAACTACCATTATTATAAAGATATTTTATTGTGTTAGAAAATGTGGCACTAACAGATTTGGTAAGAAATGGACGACTCAAGGTCTCCGTTTTCTAGCCAAATCTCTTTTAGGCTTGATAAACTCAATAGATTTCCTCAGAATTAAAATTTAACTTATAGATCTCAACATCTAATTAATAAAGTCCATAAGTTCTACTTGGATCATCTATTTAATAACTAAAAACAATAACTTTTCATATGTATCATGGATGTTGTCGCCAGTTAATCTTTTTGCACTAAGTGTATTACTGAAACGCCTTCCTTAAATATGAGGCAACTTTTTGCCTAACATCAACGATTAACAACACAGCAAAAGCATAAATTAGAATGCCAACTAAAGATGTTAAAGGCTAAATTTACTAAAACGCGGTGCAATGTAAGCTTGCTCATGGAACAACCACAAGAGTAAATGGACATGCATCATTTTATCAAGCAAGAAGAACAAACTTTATCAAATGCCATAGAAGTACAACCCTCGAAATTTGTCCAATCAAATAGAAGATTTTACAACAAATTCTAAAACACAATGTGGAGCATACCTCCATTGTACAAACTTTGCTTAAATAAATCCTCTTAGAAAATGTTTTTGCTCTAGAAGAATTTTAAGAATATTGAGAGTTTATCATGCCCTTATGAAGAGGGCTCACAATTTGTTCATGCCCACCTAGACCTAGCATCATTCAAAGTGTTCATGGCACTTGCTAAAGAAGTTAATGTTCCTAAACTTTTTAAGAATGGGATTCATTTAAGGGATTGTTATTAAAAACTCGTGCAAGTTAATAGATTTTGTTGCCATATTCATGGAGACTTGCATATGTTCATTGGGTTTGCTTTAAAAATTATTTTTCTAAAAAAAGCCTTCATTAACTTCATCATAATGTCTTGCCTCGAAAGCATGAATTTAAGTAATCTTAAAGATGTAAGAAATGAGAAAATAGAGACTCCAATAAGACATTCCCAAACCAAAAGATCAAGAATATTCTCTATAGTGGATGTCATGATTAAGGCTCTAAACAATACTAAAGGACAAACAGGTTACCTCCTTTGTGATATTATTTTTATAAAAGATACAAGCTTGTTTTTGAGGAGACTAGAGCCAAAACTTATCAGGACAAATATCATTTTATGAAATAAATTTATGATCCATTCGTAGGGCAAACACACCACACTCCAAAAGTTGTGCAACATTTTTCTAGAAATAAAAAAAATTTGAAAGTAATTTAAGATGTGGATTACAAAATTAATATTGTGGATCCTCAAAATGATGATCCTTATAACATACCGTAATCCATAAAAATAGATAGATCTAAGAGATATCAAAGTCTCCCCAAAATTTTTTATTTTGGAAACTAAAATGGAGGCTCGACAGGATCAAAAACTTGAGCTCGTCTAGGTAGGTGGTGGCTAATGGTCTTAACTACAGCAAAATTACATTGGAAGAGTCATAGAGGTAACATGTAAACTATGTGAAGCAATACATTTAGTGGTTTTCCATTCTTGTGTTAGGGTCTCTGGTTTTTGGTTGAAAGCCTTAGATAGAAGCTAGTTATAAATAGCCATGCTGACTAGTAGTTGTCAACACTTACTACATAGTGCCCTCCTTTCATTTTTTTCTTATTATTATTTTTTTAATTTTAAAAGATACTGGTCCCCATAAATCTTTGCACTTATTTTGACTCAAAAAATCTTGTAATTTTAAAAAGAAATTCATATTTCTCTTGGTCTTTTGGGTTGGCATCTAGTAGTTTCATTTTTGCAAAAGAGGATATTGATCCAATTGGCATCACATCTTCTAGTTTTTTATGTCTAGTACCATATACATGTTTAATATTTATCTATCTACTTTCTTGTTTTAATATTATATGGAAAAATGACATATTTGTCCTTTGATAACTAAAAATAAGAAGCTATTATTTAGTGATTTTCATACAAATAAGGAATATAATATGGTGGACTCAGTTTGAGATCGATTTTTCTAAAAAGATGATCATTAAACTCACCATAACATGTATGAAAGTAGCTATGAATTTGCTAAGGGTTTTTTATTTGTTCATAAAGGCCTTACTATGATGGTAATTAGAGGATTACATAGAAAAAAGCTTGGTATAAGAACATTTATTTTCTCAAGAGATAACAATAATAACAAGTATAGACATAGTTTATTAAGAAGCTTGGAAGAAGGCATAAATGATTGAAGATGTTTTAGTAATTCTCCTTAGAATCCTGAAATGCAATTTTCCTATAAAATTGATCTCATTATTTTAATTTTTTTTATTTTATTTAGTTATATTACTATGAAGCTATAATTTTTCTCTTGTGTGACCTTCACATTGCTTCAATTAAGTTTTGTTACATTACTCCTATTCTTCTCATTCAAGGTTCAATATATATTTACTTGATACTATAATAATAATTGATTATTATCTGTGTTCCATTTTTTTGGTAATTTGTAATTAGAGCAATTGGGGGCCAAAGTAGATGAAAGAAAAATCATTATACTAATCTGAGTGTGCTCTATCCAAGTAATACTCATTTTTATATTTTTGAAGACATATTTTCTAATATTTTAATATTTTTTATGAAGTATTTTGATTCTTAATTTATATGATGATTGATTAAATTACACTTGATCTCCTCAATATCTTGGGTGTAGCATTAAAGTAAACTCAATCTTATTTATTTGTTTCCTTTTTCATTCATTTTATTATACTATGATTAAACACTAATTCCTATCTCATGTCACCTTTGTATAATTTTTATTTGGTTATATTGCATTGCCTCAATTTATCTAATTTTAAATTTACTATATATTTACTTTTTATTAAACTAATAATTTATTTTTATTTATGTTTATTTACATGGGTAATTATAAGTATTTCTAAGAAAGTTTTGATGGAGAATAAAAAAAATGTAATTAGGTCACATTGATAAAAATGATCCAATTAAACATTAAATTTCTTTATTTTAAATATTTTATTTTTTACTATTTTGGAATGCTTTATAAGAACTTTTTATTCACCCCTAATTTATTGATTAATAATATTACAGTCAATCTTGATAATGTCATAAAATACAATTTTGAAAAATATTTTACCTCATTTCAACAAAAGTTTTGTTTTGACTTGGTTATGCTACTATATAAATCTAAATCTCCTATCATGCGAGGCTTACGTTGAATTGAATTCATTACAATAGTTACTATTAATTTATGTCATTTAAACCTTAATATATTTTTTTATTAATAACAAAATATAATTTTTCAATACATATGACTATTTATTTTAGTAGTTTGTAGTAATTAAAAATCATGTTCAATCAAGATAAAGCAAATGTTGTTTGAGTCATCAAGATAATTTAACACATTTTAGCTTTGTTATATATCTACTAAGTAAAAAATTTTAAATTAATATTATTTATTCTTATCTAATTATATAAGGCTAGTCTAAGCATGTGAAAGAACATTTGCTTTCTCTCTAAAAGTCCTGATTTGTAATTACTATAAATTACAAAAGTAAATGAGTATAAATAGTAATAAATTATATTTCAATGTTATGTAAATAAATATTTTAAAGCTAAAATTTGTTAAATTGAAGAATTCTAAAATTTACATAAGAGGACATTTTTAGCTTAATTTTAATATACCAAATCAAAGACAAAAAGTTGAAAAAATACTATAAATTATATTGGAAAGTTACATTTTATGCTACAGAGAAAGAGTACAACTTCGTCAATCATCAAATTAGGTACAAATCAAAATGACTTGTAAAAAATAACAGTCATAAAAAAAAATATTTAATTTTTTGAAAATAAATTTTAAATGCAAAAAGCTCCTTGATGATGACTCTGATGAAGTTTGTTTCATTGCAAGAGAAGCTCCTTGGGAATTATTGTTGAAAATTAAAATTAAAAAGGAATAAATAATAAAACAATATTACTTTAATATTAAGTAAATATATATTGAAGTTGATCACCAAATGAGGTAGTGTGTGAGATGTCTCAAAAGCATGCCAAATCTTAGATAGTATTTAAAAATATTTATGACAGATTTTCATGATTTATGAGAGGTTTTCATTCATGCACTGTTTGATGATCCATGGTGTGCATTTTCATTTTAATTTTGCTATATTACAAAGAAAATCTTATTCTAACGTCGTGTTACCATCATTTTTTTGGGTACCTTGAAATTTTAAAATTTATATATATATATATATATATATTACATGGCTTTATTTAGTTATAATAAATTGTTTTAATTTATCAAATCTTAGTTTTTATAAATATTTTCTTCACATCAAAATATCAAATGACATCTAATCAAGAAAAAATAAATGACATTACACTTGACTTGATGGGGCTTATCAAATTAAATAATCGTATCTATAATTTTAAATATTTTTATGACTTTCATATGTTTTATGAAATATTTGAATTCATATCTCAATCCATAATTGAGTTTGTTGCACTTGATCTCCTATGTTTTTCGAATGAAAGGTTCACATAAAATTTACCTCATTTCTTCTAATTTATATGTGACATTATTATTATCATGGACTTCAACTTTGTAGAAAGCTTTATCTTATGTCTTCAAATATTTTTATTTGATAATTACAATATTGCTGTTAAACTCTAATTCTCTTATTATGCAACCCCTATCTTTCTTTGATTTGGTTTTATTACATTCCTTCAATCTATTTTATTTTATTTTTAATATATATTTACTTAATGATCAAATAATATTTTGTTATTATTTATGCTTATTTAATTTTGCAATTCACTCCATGTTCAATAAATTTAAATATTATTTTAATTATTTTTAAATATTTTATTTTTCTAATTTTTGTGCATTTTCAAAGGCATTTAGATTCACATAGGTTTGATTATTGGGGATGATACAATTAATTTCCTTAGTGGATTGGAATGGAACTTTCGTGCAAAATTTATCACATTTCTATAAATATTTTTATTTGATTTGGATATATTACTAATTTACTCAAAATCTCCAAACAAGTAACTTTTTTGTTTGCTTGATTTCCTAATATTATGTTGCTTCAAATTAACCCTTTTTATTTTTATTACATATTTATATAAAATTAAAATAATGAAATATGATTGTTTAGGATACTTTGTTACTATAAATTTTATTAAATACTAAATGAGCTAGATTGTGATGAATCAAATATTGTTTCACTCATCTCGATGAGCTGAATCTATTTAAATAATCATCTCAATATATTGAAATATTTAATTTTCTACTGCTATGCCATGTTTAATATGAAACTTTGATTTGTACCAAATTTTTTGATAAATACTTTTATGCCCCTTCTCCTTAGTATATTGGAGTGCAATTTTCCAATATAATATTTATAATTTCCTCAATTTTTTTACTTTCTTTTAGTCATATTTACTATGTAATTAAGAATACCCTCTATTGTGACCTTTTTATAACCTTGATTTAGTTAAACTACACTATTTCAATTTCTCTCTTTTAAATCTAAAAAGCATAGTCACTAGATATTAAAATAAAAATTTAGTATTTTTCATGCTTATTTATTTTCTTAATAAATGGAAATTCCGAACACCATCTAACTAAGAGTAGAAACGTTGATTGAGTCATCTTGACAAACTCAATCTAATTTGATCTTTAATTTAAAATATTTGGTTATTTTATTTTCTATGACTTAGGAATGCTTTACAACACATTTCAATTCTTACTTTATTTGATAATGAAGAGTGCCTCAATTGACCTTGTTGTTGTCACTTTTTTAGCTTTACAATATAATTTATCCCATTATTTTAATTTATTTCTTTATTTTGTCATATTACTATGAATCTATAATTCTCCCATTATTTGACCTTTATGTTGAATTGATTTGATCATATTACAGTGGTTAAGCTTGACACATTTGAGCCATTATATATTTTTATTTTTTAGCATTTCAATATGTTTCATATGACATTTCAATTCTTAGAAAATTTTATTGTTGAAGATTGTACCCTTAATCACGTTAGCATATTAAAATAATTTTTTGTGTTATTTATCAATTTTCCATTAATTGTTTTCTCTAATTTTGTTTTATTACTATAGAGCTATAATTCTACCCTTTTGTGGCCTTTACATTTTTTCAATTTGGTTGTTTTAAACTTTTTCAACGTCTCTCTCTTCAACTTATTATTTATTTATTTATTGTTAAAAGAATAATTTTCTTTTATTTATGTTGATTTATTTTTTTAATTCTTAATAATTCTTGAGATGGTCTTCTTGAGATGAAACAACATATTAATGGACTAATCTTGATGAGCTCTATCAAATTAGATAATTATTTGTAATTTTAAAATATTTTTCATGATTCTGACATAGTTTAGAAGTCATTTAATTCATACCTAATCTAACAATCATTGATGCTACATATGATCTCCATTGTTTCTTGGAATTAAACTTTTATAAATTATTTGTCTCATTTTCTTAAATCTTTCCCTTAGATGTGGTTATACTACTATGTTTATCAACATCTCATCTTGTGTGACATTGACTTTGCATTCATTTAGTTATATCTTATTACATTAATTTTTTTAATATTTCCTTTATTATATTTACAAATTATTAAAATAGAAACATATTATTATTTATTCTATTTACTCTTATAATTATTAATAGTTCCAAACGAGATCTAATCTAGACGAAACAAACGACATTGGATACTTCTTTATTATCATTATCTAAATAAATATTCATCACTATATTTTGAAATATTTTATTCTACATGATTTTATTAAACTTACAAAAAAAACTTTATTACTATGTAATTTGGCAATCAATAATAGTATACTCAAACTCTTCAGTATATTTGCTACAAATGTTCTTTATAGCGTACAACATTTCTTCAAATGCTTTGCTTAAATTTGGTTTTTTTGCTATGTAACTATAAATATTTTCTTATTTGAAATTTAAAAAATTTATTGTATTTATTCCAATTTAGTTTGATAATATGTAGTAATTCTAAATATGGTCCAATTAGGACGAATTAAACATTATGGGACTAGATTTAACGAGTCCTATTTAATTAAATATTCATTTGTATAGTTTTAAATAATATATATTCTAATAGTTTTTGATACCATACAAGGTTTTCAAATTTCTACTTGATTTGATGATCAAGGATGCTATAATTAATATTCATTTCCTCAAAATTTTTTGTTTGATTTTGTTATATTACTATTCAACTCTCAATTTCCTCTCACGTGGCCTTTACCTTGCTATAATTGTATAGTTTTCAAATTAATTTTATTGTACAACAATGTAACTCCAAATCTCTCCTTGGGTGACCTTTACATCGAATTGATTTGATTATATTATATTATGTCAATTTGCGTCACATAATCTTTACCATTTACTTGCTTAATATTACAACAAGAATTTTTTATTATTTGAGCTTATTTACTTTGGTAATTCATAGTAGTTCCAAAACATGTTCATTTGAGGCAAAACAAATTTGTTGGACTACTCTTAATTAGCTCTATCAAATTAATTATTATTTTTTAATGTTTTATTTTTTAAGATTTTTGTTCTCTCTATTGGGAATTTTTAATCATATTTGAATTAATAATTAAGGACGATAGAGTTGATCTCTGTAATACCTTGGAATGCCACTTCTAAGTATAATTATTTCATTTCTTTAAAGTTTATCTAAGAACTTGTTATACTACTATAAAAGTCTAAATCTCGTGCCATGAGATTTTCATATTTCAATAAATTGGTTATTTCATTGTATTTCAATTTACAAAATTTTATTTTTAATATATATTTAGTTAAAATTCAAACAATAATTTTTATTATTTATTCTATTTCTTTTGGTAATACACTACAATCATAAATGTTGTTAATATAGACAATAAACATCATTAACTACTACTTGATGATCTTTAATCTATTAAATAAAAATTTTTTAAAAATTTTCATATATTTTCATTTCATCCATTTTTCATGTTTTATGAGTTATTTCAATTCATACTTGATTTAACAATCAAATATGTTTCACAAGATCCCCTTAGTATTTTTAAATGTTTTATTTTTTATAATTTTGGTATTATGTATGAGATGTTTCTATCATATTTGATTTGATGATCAAGAATGTTGTAATCAGTCTACATAGTATCTTGGAATGCAAGTTTTTTCATGTAATTCATCTTAATTATTTAATTTTGTTACACCCTTGTGTTTGATGAGTCAAGCATAAATGTTTATATTTTATTTAGGCTTGATTTTAAGTAAAATTGTTAATATTTAATTAAAGCAAGCCATGTATTGCACATGTCTAAAATAGTGGTCTCTAAGGACCTTGAAACCATGGCATACTTCAAGGAAATTTGAGACATGTACTAGAATTTTCATATTTGAGTTTTTATTAATTTTTCTTGAAATTGAGATGTCCAATTTTTGAGATTATGAGGCACACTAGTAGTATTAATATTTAAAAATGTTATAAAATTAATAATTATTGAATTTTTATTTTTGGGCCAAGCTTGATTGACAAAAAGTATAGACATTGGTATTTGATTTTTTAATATTATTTAGGAATCATTTTTCATAAATTTCTTTTCATAGTCATTTAGAAAACTTATAATACTATGATAATATAAAATTATTTTGGTACACTTATATTTAAAATTTTAGCACAAAAATTCTTCCAATCAACCTTAAAACAGCTTAAGTCTCGGGAAAATTCACTGTAGCACTGGGCGGGCCGACCCGTCACGCAATTAACCCGTCCAGGTCTTTTAGAAATTAAAAAAAAAAACAAAAAAGAGATTTGGTTGACCCAAAAAGGGGCGAGCCAAGACCGCTCAAAGCCCGCCGAGAGGAGCACGGCGAGGTCAAACTACAACGGTGGTCAACGGTGAAATGAACAATGCTCGACTAAGCCAGGCCCGCCCAAAGCCGGCAGAGAGGAGCTCGGCTAGGTCAAACTACAGCAACGATCAACAGTCAATGAACAGTGCATGGTCAAGTCAACCCGACCGGGTGGTGAAATCCTGGTCAAGGAAGGGGGGAGCCAGCCCCACAGAGGCTCGAGATATTAACAGCGCAAATCCCTTATAAAGCGCTGCGCCGATTTTAGTTCTACAGTGTGGGACTAAAAATCCCATCTTATAACTTCGGCAGGATCCAAAGGCGCAGATCAAGCCCGCCAAGATCCAACGCGCGAGATGGAAATCGAACTGCTGTTTCGCGAGTTTAATCGGCGTCGTTCGTTCCGCGCGTAGATGCAACCCTCCAGATCAAAATCAAACGGCTGTTTCGCGAGTTTAATCGGCGCCGTTCGTTCGGCGCGCAGATCCAACGCTCCAGATCAAAATCGAACGGCTGTTTCGTAAATTGATCAGCGTCGTTGGATTTTCGGCCTGGATCGGACGGTGGCTGCTTTCCGTCCGTTGCCCAAACGGCTAGTTGTTTTTTTAGGAGCCGTTGAAGGTTTGTTTTGAGCTCAATTTTAAGCTCTATAAATAGGGATGAATTAAGATTTATTTAGTTTACCTTTGCTAAATTCTTTCAAAGATTTCAGATCTCAAATTCGAGCAATCACAAGCAAAAACGGTGCCTTCAAGCTCAAAAGGAAAATTGCAACAAGGCGCTTGAAATTAGAGGTTCATGATTCAATTTTTCACATTTCTATCCTTCTAATTTTTCAAGTGTGTGTGCCTCCCTTTTCTCCTATTTCTCCTAAGTTTTTTTTTTTTTGCCAATCGTTGTATTTTTTGTTTTGGGGTAAGGGCATCCCGACAGTAGTGCTAAAGCCCCAGGTTTGAGTTGAGCCTGGTGAAAAACTCAAGTAGGTTTGGGATTAGCAGTAGTAAAAATCCCAAGTAGGTTTGAGGTGAACCGTACGAAAAACCTCACTTGTAATTGGTGCATTTAGTGGATTTTTCACAACACCGGTTGGGGGTGGACGTAGACTTGGTTTTGAGTCGAACCACCTAAAAACTTTTGTGTTCAAATTTCTTTATTCATGCTTAAAACTTTTAAGCTTTTTAATTTCGAAAGTTATAAAATTTTTAAATACACAATTCACCCCCCCCCCCCCCTCTTGTGGGATTTCCTTAGCACGAAACACTTCAAATTTTATTCTTTTATTTTGTTTTTTACCTATATAACTCAAAGTATCCTCTTGTGACACTTTTGTATTGGATTGAATTAGTTGTTTTATAGTAATTTTATTTTTGTTATGTCAATATTCCTTGGTAATACAAAGTAATTCTAAGTGAGATATAATGGAAACAAAAGAAATGTCATTAGTGTCAACAAGATTAACTTTATTTAATTAAATATTCATTTCTAATATTTTTATATATTTTTATTTTCTAGGTTTTGCATGCTTGATAATGTTTTTTCATTTATACCAGATTTAACGATCAAGGATGTTATGCTCTATCTCCTTAGTATCTTCTAGTGCAGCTTTATCATATATGTTATCTCATTTCATTAAAATCTTTCACTTTGATTTGGTTAAAAAATTGTAAATCTCTAAATCCTCTCTCATGTGACATTACATCAATTTGATTATGCTAGATTTAATTACATCAATTTTATATTATTTTTCTATTAATAATGTTTAATTAATAATAAATTTATTATTTATTTATTTTTATATTTTTTACTTTGGTAATTGAAGGTATCTACAAACAATGCCTGGTACATGCAAATGAAACAACACTAGACACATCTCGAGAAAATCTATCAAATAAAATTTTAAATTTTTATATATATTTCAATTATTTCAATTCTTTCATTTTTGAAATAATCTATGTTATAATTTGATTCATACATGATTTGTTGGTTGATATTACAATCACCTCAAAAAACAACTATCCCAAATAATGTATCTCAATGTTTTAAGTTTTTAGCTTAGATTTGATTATATTATAATGTAACTCTAAATCTCATATGGTGTAACCTTTATCTCACATAGATTTAGTTAAATTACTTCTGTTCAAGCTGTGTAGTTTCAACTTTAATATTTTTTCTTAACATCAAAATAAAAATTTTTATTACTTATGATTGCTTATTTTTGTAAAACCTTATATTTCTGGATGATATCCAATCAAGATAAAACAAATGTCATTTGACTATTCTAGATGAACTATTCCTAATTAAGTACTCAGACAAATATTTTTTAAAATATTTCATTTCTTAGAGCTTTGCCATGCTTTTTATGACATTTTCATTCACTCCTAATTTGATGATAGAAAATTTTTTGCTTGATCTCCAAAATTTATTTGATTTCTTCAAAATTATAGTTTTCATTTGATTATATAGCTATGTTACTCAAGTTCTAATCTTGTGTGACATTCACATGTCTTTGATTTTGTTTTATTACATTTATTGTAATTAAATTGTTTTAAACATTAATTTGTTTTATTACATTTATTGTAATTAAACTCTTTTAAAGTTTAATTAACATTTATAATGAATTAAAATAATAATTTGTTATTTTTTGTACTTATTCACTATTGTAATTTATAACTTTTCATAATAAGGCCTTCTATAGAGGAAAAGAATTAATGGACTCAAATTGATGACCTCCTTTAGAAAACTATTCATTTTTATATTTCTATATATTTTATATTCTACAATTTTTCCTCACTTTAAGAGACATTATTATTCACACTTTATTTTATGATTAAGGATGTTACACATGATTTCGTTTATATTGTAGAAAGCAACATCCCCAGAAGTTAATCTCATTTCATCAAAGTTTTTACTTTTATTTGACTGTATTGTTATGTAACAAAAAATCTCATATCATTTGACAGTCACATCGCTTTGATTTCATTTGTATATATGCTTATTTAGCTTTCAAATTCACATTATTCTCAAAATAGTTTTGATAGAGATGAAAGAAACATCATATGACTTACCTTATCAAGCGATATCTAAATAAATATCCATTTTTATAATTTTTAAATATCTTATTTTTTAAAGTTTTAGCTTACGTTACATAATGTTTTGCGGAATCTTGGACTTGATTATTTAGGAAGTTAGAATTCAACTTTGAAGATTAATTTATTTCATTTTTTAAATTTTTTGTGCTTTGCATCGATTATGGTGTTATGTAACTCTAAAATTAAAAAACATATGTCCTTTATATTGTTGTTATTTCGTAGTATTACAATGCCTCAATTGATCTAATTTTTATTTCAAATAAATTTAGTTTACTATAAAATAATAGTTTACTATTATTTTTTTTTGAAATTTTTAGAAATTTTAGATGAGACAAGGTTGTGACAAACTAAATGTGATTAGACTCATTTTAATCATCTCAATTAATTTAAATATTCATTTTTTATACTTTCATTATTTTATTTTCATTGATTTATGTAAACTTTATAGACATTATTGCATTCCTCATTTGATGATTTTGTATAATATTCTTTTTCTTGTTAGTATCAGGGAATGAATGTTTTTCGAACAATTTATCTCATTATTTCAACTTTCTACTTTGATTTGGTTATATTATTATGTTACTCTAGCACACTTCTCTTATGACATTTGCATCATATTAATTTTTATTATATTATATTACTTTAATTTGTCTCATTTTTGTTTAAAATACATTCCCTAAAAAATAAACTAATATTTTTTTGTATTATTTATTTTTATTAAATTTTGTAATTTGCACTAATCCCTAACATGTTCTAATGGAGAAGAAACAAACATCATTGGCTTCGTGTGGATAAACTATATCAAATTAAATATTCATTTTTATTTTTAAATGTTTTATTTTTAAAAATAGACTTGTTTGTGAGAAATTTTTTATTCATATCATTTTTATGATCAATTATTTTACACTTGATCTCTTCAATATAATGGAATGCAATATTCATCTATTATATAGCTCTTTTTCTATAGTTTTTTTCTTTTATTTTATAATATTACTAGGCAACTCTAAATCTCCTCTCTTGTGATCATTATATTGTGCTTATTTGGATATATTATAATTTGGTTAATTTGTTTTATTTTAGTAATAATATATACATACTAGATATTAAAATAATCATTTTTTATTATTTATGCCTTTTTATTTTGATAATTGGTAGTAACTAAACATAAGGTTCAATAGAGATGAAATAAAGATCATTGGACCTATCCTAATAAGTTATATTTTATTAAATATTTATATTTTTGCTTTAAATATTTTCATTTTTGTTGTTTTAAAATGGTTTATGTAACATTTTGATTGGTATGAGATTTTACGATCCATCATATATGTTTGATATCTTTAGTGCTTTGAAATACAACTTTAATGCACAATTTATGTGATTTCTTCAAAGTTTTCACTTTGATTTGGCTATATTAATAAGTAACTCTAAATTACGTTTCTTGTGACTTTACATCATTTTGATTTTACTATATTATATCACTTAATTTAACCTCTTTTTTGTTTTAATATAAATTTAATTAATATTATAATAATAATTTATATCTATTTATTCTTATTTAGTTATGTAATTTGTAAAAGTTCAAAAAGAGGATTGATTAAGGTGAATGAAACATAATTAGAATAATCTCGATATCTTTTATCAAATTAAAATTTTTTATTTTTTAGTGTTTTTATTCTTTTGAAGTGTTGAGGTATTTCCTATATGAAATTTCTAATCATACTTGATTTAATGATCTGTCATGACACCCTCGATATCCCTTATATTTTGGAATGCTATTTTACCAAAAAAAATTATGTTATTTCTTAAAATATTTTTCATAGTTTTTTAAAATGTTCACTTTCATTTGGCTATATTATGATGAAACACTACTTTTACTCTCTTGTGACCTTTAAGTTGCATTGATTATGTTTTTTTAAATTCTCTTAGTTTTTTCTTATTACATATTTATTATAAATTTACTCTTTACTAAAACATTAATTTATCATTATTCATGTTTATTTATTTTTTGGATTCATAATAGTTCCAAATGTTGTTTGATCTAAGCAAAACAAACATCATTGTAATAACCTTGATGATCTCTGTACAATTAAATATCTTTTTATATTTTTAAATATTTTATTTCTTAAGGTTTTAGCATACTTTATAAGCCTTTTCAACTCATTGCTAAGTTGACGATATAGGATGTTGTACTAGATCTTCTTATTATCTTCGAATATAACTTTCGATTATAATTTATCTTATTTTTTAAACTTTTTCATTTTGATTTTCTATTTTACTATGAAACTTTGATTCACCTATCATGTGGTCACCATATCTCATTAAAAGTTTTTCAAGATGAGTAGATTGATGTATGTTTCATGTTAACAAGGGCTTGCATTTGAATCACAATAAATTAACGAACTAGCTAAACATAAACGATAATAAGTAATTATTTTAATATCCCATAAACATATATTAAAGCTAAAAATAATAAATTGCAGGAATACAATATAACAAAATCAATGCGATCTAAAAGTAAAAAAAAGAGAATTAGTGTTACATAATAATATAAAAATTCAAATAAAAACTTTTAATTAAATAACAGTAAATTTATGTAAATGCAACATTTTATGATACTAAGAAGATCATGTCTTACAACTTTGATCATTTAAAAATTTATAAATGAAAACATCATGTAAAGAGTATCAAAACTACACAAAACAAAATATTTAAAAATATAACAATACATATTTAATTAGATAGAACTTTTTTAGATGAGACCAAAAATATTAATTTATTATTGTTTAGAGCTCATTTGGAATTACTCTAAATTGCCAAAGTAACTAAAATAATTAATAACGAATTATTTTTTTAGTATTAAGTTTAAATATATTTAAACTAAAATGAGATCAATTAAAGCAATGTAATTTCTCAAAATCAATCTAATATAAGGAACAAATGAAATGAGATTTAGTGTTACAATTAAATCTATAACACTAAAAGAAAACATTTTTAAAAAATGAGATAAGTATATGTAAAGGTTGTGTGCCAAGATAATAATGATGATTAGTTTGACATCTTTGATTGTCAAATCATGCACAAATAAAAATATCTCAAAAACATGTCAAAATACGAGAAAAAAATTAAAAACATAAAATATTTTATTTTATTGAATAGAGCTTGTCAAGATGACTTATTTGATATTTGTTTTGTTTTATCAAACTTTTTTTGGAATTAATATAAATTATAAAACAAATATGGCACAAATCAAATTAAATTATTATTGAAAATTTAATTGAATATATATTAGAGTTAAAATAACATAAATTAAAAAAAAATAATGTAACCAAATCAAAGTATTGTAAAGGTCTAATGAGTGTAGGCTATTATTTATTAGCATATCAAAATTAGCATGAAACATTTGAAAAAATAAGACAAATTGTTTAAAAAAGCAACCTTTCAAGATGGTAAAGAGATCAAGTGTAACATTCTTAGTCAACATATTAGGTATGAATGAAATTGTAACATAAAGTGTGCCAAGAAAAATAGGAAAGAAAAATATTTTAAGAAAATATAAAAATTGATATTTAATTAGATAAAGTTCAGCAGGATGAGTCCGATGAATTTTATTTAGTCTAAATTACATCTCATTTGGAGTAACTATAAATTACAAATGCAAATAAAGATAAATAATAATAAATTATTATTTTTTTATTTAAATATATTATTCAAGCTTTAACAAAATAAATTGAAACAATGTAATATAACTAAAAAATAAAATGTAAATGTCACATGAGACTACATTTTCAGTAACATAGTAACTTAAGAAAATCAAAATGAAAACTTTTAACAAATAAGATAGCATGCAAAAGTTACATCATCCATGAGCAAAACTTCAAGTATGAAAATATTTTTTTGTAAAGTATGTCATAGTCTTCAAAAAAAATATTTTAAAAAATAAAAATATATTTAACTAGATATGGATCATCGAGAGGAGTCGAACATTTATTTTGTGATCACCATATCATGTTTGGAATTCTTACAAATTACTAAAGAAAATTTGGAATCAGACTCAATCTTTCTTGAAACAAATAAAAAGGAAAACAAAGATGAAACATAAATTATGGATCAACTAAGCCTTGTCGAGGGCTTCCTTAAGAGGAGAATCTTATGGAAATATCATGGAGTAAGGTTTGATCATGATCCTATTCATGGGGATTCTATAAATATCCCCTTCCAAAAAGAGAAAGTTCAAAATAAAGAAATATATATTAAAGATGAAATTAGATAAATTTACATTATGTGATAAAAAAAATGAAAGCAATATAAATGTCACTTAAAATAAGATTTAGATGTGCTCTATAACATTACAAAATCAAAGGAAAACTTTAAAAAAGTAGATAAATTACATGAGAAAGTTGCATTATAAGATAGTAAGTGGTTCACGTGCATCACTATCAATTTTTCAAACATGTTTAAATGGAAATGTCTTATGAAACATTATAATAACCTAGATGATAAAAAATTGGAAAAATATAAAAATAAAAATTTAATTTGGTAGAACTCGCCAATGAGTCCAAAGTCATTTATTTCATCTTCGAAAAATATTGTTAAAAAATACTATGAATTATAAAATTAAATAAGCATAAATGATAATAAAATACTTTAATGTTACATAAATACATATTAAAGCTAAAATTATATAAATTGAATCAATAAAATAAAACCAAATTAAAGTAATATAAATGACATATGAAATGAGATTTATAGTTGCATAATAACATAACAAAAACATAGGAAAAGTCTTAAAGAATAAGACAAATTTTATAGAAAAGTTGTTATCCAAGATATTAAGGTGATCGAGTGTGACACCCTCAACTATCAAATCTATAATTAATTGAAATGCCTTGAAAGTTATGCCAAAAAAATTGAAAATAATAACAAATTATTACCTTAAATTAATGAAATTTATTTTTAGGGTTGAAATTAGATAAAATAAAATAATGTAATGTGACAAAATCGAGACAATGTAATTATCACATAAGATAAGAACTATAGTTCTATAGTAGTATAATCAAATAAAAGAAAACAATTGGAAAAATAAGACATTGCTGTGGAAGGACTATTCCAAGACAATAAGGAGATTGACTATATCATCCAAATTCATCAATATAAGTAGGAATCTAAATATGTCATAAATTTTGCTAAAATCATAATACATTTTTCAAAAAGGAGTAAATATTTAATTTGATAAAGTTTTTCACAACAAATTTAATGTCCTACACTTCATCTCAATTAGAACATGTTCGAAATTAGTGTAAATCTCAAATATAAATATAATAAATAATAATAATAATAATATTTTAATATTAAGAAAATATATTTTAAAATCAAAATTATAATAATTAAGGCTATATAACATAATTAAACTGATATAAAGACAACATGAGAAGACATTTATAGATATATAATGATATAACCAAATGAAAGCTAAAAATTTTAAGAGCATAGATATATATTACAAGATTGTTACATTCTAAGAAAATAAAAGTACCAAAGAGATCAAGAATAACATCCTCAGTTATCAAATAAGGTACGCATGAAGGTGTCCCCAAAAGTCTAACAAAGTCATAAGAAATTAGATATTTAAAAATTTTTAAATAAGTGTTTAGTTAGACTAAGCCCTTCAAGACAAGTCTATTGATGTTCATTTGATCACGATATGAACATGATTCGAATTACAGCAAATAACTAAACTAAAATAACACAAATAATAATAAATTATTATTTTAACATTAAGTAAAAATTTAACAAAGTAGAAATGAGACAAATTGAATCAATTAAATATATCCAAACAAAAGTTATGTAATGCTCACATGATTAAGGAAATGAGATAAATTGTACGGTAATGTAGTCGTTAAGGATACCACGGTGATCAAATTTAATATCCTTGATTATTAATAAGGTATGAATCAGACAATGTCATATAAAAAGGTAATGACACAAGTAACGAAATATGTAAATCTTTTAAAATCAGTATTTAATTAAATAAGGCTCACTGAGAGGAGTTGAATAACATTTCTTTCATCTTAATGAGAGCACATTTAGGGATACAATAAATTACCAAATTAAATAAACATAAACAATAAAAAATTATTATTTTAATATTAAATAGATTAATAATAGAGCTCAAGTTAAATTAAAGCAATGTAATATAACAAAATTTTAAGTTTCACTATAATTTAATCAAATCAAACAAAATTTTTTAAAGAAATAGGATAAAGTGTACAAAAAGATGCACTCTAAGATTAATAGGTGATAAAGAGTATCATCTTCGATTATTAAATTTCTTATGAATTGAATATCTCTTAAGGAATGCAAAAATAATAGAAAATAAAATGTTTAAAAACATACAAATGAATGTATAATTGAATAGACCTCATTAGGAAGTACGAAAAATCTATGAAATTTTAGTGTGACATTCTTGGTCATCAAATAAAATAACAATAATGTCTATGAAAGCTTGCATAAACAATTGAAAGTATAATACTTATAAATTTAGGAAAAATAATTTTATTATATAAATCTCATCTAGATGATTGCAATGAAATTTTCTTCACATTGATTGGATAATATTTCGAATTAGTGCAAATCATAAAAATTAAATAAACATAAATAATAATAAAATATTTTTTTAATATAAAAATGATACATTAAATAAAAAATCAGTTAAATTCAAGCAAGGTAATATAAAAAAATAAAAGTAATGTGAAGGTCACGTTAGTGGATAGAGGAGAATTAGCATTTAAAAGGACTTTAGAAAAATCAAAGCAACAATTTTGAAGAAACATGCTTATTTGTATGGTAAAGTTGCAATGCAAGATACTAAGGAGATCTTGTGTAACATTCTTGAACATTAAATCAGGTATGAATAAAAACACATTATCAAATATGCCAAAATATTAGAAAATGAAACACATTTAAATATATGCATAAATATACTATATGATAGAGCTTTTTGAATATATAATAAAGAAAAAAATAGTATAAATTATTATAATATAATATTAATAATTGTGTAATCAAATAAAAAATTTAATAAATGTCATAAATTATACAACAAAGTTACATTACACAATAATAAAGAAATTGACTTTAATATTCTTAATCATCAAATCATATACAAATCAACATGTCTTGTAAAGCACGTCGCAAAATGAATTAACCTTAAAAATAAAAACAAATATTTAGGTTAATAGAGCATATTAAGTTGAGTTAAATGAAATTTCTTTCCTCTTGATTAAACCTCATTTAGAATTATTATAAAATGTTAGACAAAATGAATGCCAATAATAACAAAATAGTATTTTAATATTAAGCAAATATAAATTAATACTGAAAGAAGATAAACAGAAATAGTGTAATATAAACAAAACAATATAATATAAAGTCACATTATGATTGATTTAATGTGACATAGTAATATAACCAATAAAAACATTTTAAAATAAACTATCTTAAAGTATCTAATACAATATGCCAAAACCATAATAAAATAAAATATTACAAAAAATATAAATAAATATTTAATTTTATTGGGCTCTTCGAGCCTGATCTAACAACCTTTTTTTCATTTCGATCGAATCTTTTTTAAAGTTACCAAAAATTATAAAAGTAAAGAATAAAAAATAACTATGAAGTTTTATTTCAAATATATATTAAATTGGAAATAAAAGAAATTAAAGTAATATAATAAAACAAAATCAAAGCTTTGTGAAGTTGACATAAGAGTAGAATAAGAATTTCATAGTACCTTAACCAAAATGACATCAACATTTTGAAAGAATAACATAAATTTTATGGGAAAGTTTAATTAAAAAATATAAAGGAGAATGATTGTAGTTCCTTAATCATCAAATATAATAAAAATAAAAATTATCAAATATAATACAAATCAAAGTGTCTTATAAGGTATGCCAAAGCAAAAAAAAAATAAATATTTAAAAATTTAGAATTGAATATTTAATTTAACAGAGCTTGCAATGTCTTAGATTGTATTTCGAATTAATTACTATAGAAAATAAGCAAAAATAATAAAAAATAATATTTAATATTAACTAAATATATAACAATTATGAAATTTCATATATTGAAGTAATGTAAGTAGATTGTGTGTAACGTCTTTGATCATCAAACAAGGTCGGAATCGAAATATCCAATATAAAGCTTCGAAACCATAGAATATAAATTATGTAAATATACAAAAAAAAGAATATTTAATTGGATAGAGAAAATCAAGATAAGTTTAATGACATCTTTCATCTCAATTATGCCTTGATTAGAATTACTATCAATTAGAAAAATATATAAACAATAATAAATATAATTTTACTTTAATTTAAATATATAATAAATCTTAAATTACTTAGATTTACGTTATGGAATGTAATATGATCAAAGTGATATAACAGACAAATGACTGAATAAAAAAGTATCGTAGTAACATTACCAAATTATGGTAAACCAATTGAATAAATTTGATAAATTATATAAGTTACATTCAAAGATATGCCATAGTCTAAGTATATTGCCCTCAGATCAAGTACTAATAAATATGCCTAGTGCAAAAAGCCAAAATTATTGAAAATTAAATTTTAAAATATATAATTAAATGTTTAATTTGACAGAGCTCTATGATACAGGTCTAGTGACATAAGTTTTCTCTTAATCGAACCTTATTTTTATTTGCTACAACTACAAATTTTATTAAACATAAATAATAACATATTATTATTTTAATATTAAGTGAATATATAATAATGTGGAAATGAGACATATTAAAGCAATTTATGACAACCTATTAAAATAAATGTATCGACCACATGAGAGGATAATTAGATTTCATAGTAGTATAGCAAAATGAAAGTAATGTATTTGAAAATAAGAGATAAATTATACTTAATAAACTACATTTAAGGGTATTAGGGCGATCAATAAAAATATTCCCAATCATAAAATTGTGTAAGAAACGAAATAACTTGTAAGACAAGCCAATGTCATAGAATAAATATTTTCATATATAAAAATTAACATTTAACTAGAAAGAAATCATAAAGATGAGTCTATTGACATTTGCTTCAACTTCATCAAAGCCATTTTGCAATTAATATCTATTATCAAATGAAATAAGCATAAAAATAATGAGTTATTATTTTAGTGATAAGTAAATATATATTAAAGTTCAAATACGATTAATCGAAAAAAGGTAACATAACAAAACAAAAGAAATATAAAGGTCACAAGAGAATAGATTTAGAATTATACAGTAGTATAACCATATCAAAGAAAAAGGCTAGAGTAAAATAAATTTCATGAGAAAGTTGCTTTCTAAAATAAAAAGAAGACTGTGTAACTTTAACAATTATAAAATAAGGCTCAAATTAAAATATCACATAAAGTATGGAAAAATCATAGAAAATAAAATATTTAGAAAATATAAAAAAGAATATTTAATTTAATAGAACTCATTTAGACATGTTCAATGTCATGTATTTCATCTCGATAGGACCTCATTTATGATTTCAATGATGTACCAAAATAGATAAGCTAACATAAAAATAAATCAAAGAAATGAAAAAGGTCGCATGAGAACAAAATTACAGTTTCATAGTAATATAACATAATAAAAGTAAAAAACTTGAAAATATGAGATAAATTATATAACAAAATTAAATTCCAAGATACAGAAGACATCAAGCATAATATCTTTAATAATTAAATCAAGTACAAGTAAAAATGTCTTGTAAAGAATTCCAATAAAATGGAAAATAAAAGACAAAATTATTGAAATGAATGTTTAATTAGATTGAGGTCATAAAAAGAGGTCCAATGACATTTATTTCATCATAATTTTGCATCATTTTGAATTACTATGAATTACTAGATTGAATATTCATAAATAATAAAAAAATATTATTTTTGTGATAACTAAATAAATAACAAATTTTAATCAAGGTAAATTGAAGAAATGGATTATAACAAAATAAAACTAATATAATTATGACATGAGAGAAGAATAACAATCAAGAATTTAACAAAATTTAAGTAAAAAATTTTGATTAAATTATATAAATTGTATAAAAAATTCGCGTTCAAGAATACTATGTAGAATAAGTACAATGCCATCCATTATAAAATTAGATATGGATAGAAATTGACTGATTAATTATGCCAAAAACATAAAGAAAATATTTCTCAAATATAAAAATTATATTTAATTTTATAAAGCTCTTTGAAATGAGTATGACGACATTAGTTTCTTCTCGATCAGACTTCATTATGAATTACTTCAAATTACCATAATAAATAAGCATAAATAATAAAAAAAAATTTTGAACATTGAATAAACATATAATAAAGTTGATATTTAATGAATTGGAGCAATATAACATGACCAAAAAAACTATATAATGGTGACATGGGGAAAGTTTAGAGTGTTATAGTAATATAAATAAATCTAAGAAAAATTAATTGTATAGAAATGTTGTATTTTAACAAGCCAAAAAGGTAATACAAACATTCTTAGTCTTCAAATAATAGTTGACACAAACTATTAAGTAAAGTGTGGCCAAATTATGGAAAATGAAAAATTTTAAAATATATATGTTGATATTTAATAGAGATCCTAAAGCCAAGTCCAATGATATTTCTTTCATCTCAATAGAATGATATTGGGAATTAATTTGAATTATGAATGTAGGTAAAGAAAAAAAATGACAAATTACTTTCCAAATATTAAGTAAATCTATATATTAAATTTTAAATCAAATAAATTGAAGCAATGTTGTAAAATCAAATGAAAGTAATGTAAATGTGACAAAACAGGTGAGTTATAATTTCTCAAAAAGTGAGCCAAAGGAATATAAAGCAATATTTGAAAATATATAAATAATTATTTAAATTGATAAAACTTGTCCAGGTTAGTCCAATGATGTTTATTTAATATCGATCAAATTATTTTTGAGATTGGTTCAAATTGTAATAGTAGATAAGCATAAATAATAATAAAATGCTAAATTGATATTGAAAAAGTATGTAATTAAGTTAAAATGAGAAAAATTGTGAAATGTAATGTAACAAAAATAAAGCATTGCGATAATCACATTTGATAAGAATAAGAATTTTATAGTAATATAACAAAATTAAAGAAAAACAATTGAATAAATGTGATAAATTATACAAGTTAATTGCATTATTAGAAACTAAGCACATAAATTGTAACATCCTTAGTAGACGAATTAGGGACAACTCATAATGTCTCATAATGAGTACAAAAATCATGAAAAATAAAATATCAAAAGATATAGAAAATAATATTTAAATTGATAGAGCTTATTGAGATGAGAAAAAGGACATTTCTTTCACATAGATCATACCTCAATTTGAAATATAACAAAATTATCAAAACAAAGAAAAATAAATAGTAATAAGTTATTATATTAATTCAAGTAAATATATAATAAAGTTTAAATTAAATGAGTTAAGCATTGTAATATATCAAAAATAAAATGTTCTAAAAGTCATGCGAGAGGAGAATGGTAGCAACATTGTAATATAACTAAATTAAAGCTATAAAATTCATAAAATGAAGGAAACTATACATGAAAGCAGCAGTAAAAAGACAAAGATAGACGAGTGTAATACCCTCAACTACCAAATAATGTAAAAGTAAAAATACTTTACAAAACTTGCAAAAACTAAAGAAAATAAAATATTTCAAAATATTAAAATTAGTATTTAATTAGATAGACCTCATTGATATTAGTCCAATTATTTTTCTTCCATCTTGATAAGATCTTATTTGGAAATATTATTTCTTTCTAACATAAAAACCTTATAGAAAAATAGATTATTATTTCAATATTAAATTAATATTTAATAAAGTTAAAAAAATATAATTTGACGTAATGTTTATAAAAAAGTTAAAGTGATGTAATGGGCACCTGAGATAAAAATAAGAACTTCATAGTAATATAACCAAATCGAAGGAAAACTTTTGAATAAATGATGTAAATTCTATGAGAAAGTTGTATCACAAGATATTTTAGGGATCAAGTGTCGCATACTGTTCCATCAAATCTGGAAAGAATCTAAATTAAAATATCAAAAAATAAGAGCTTCATAATAATATAACAAAATTAAAGGAAACATTTGGAATAAATGATGTAAATTCTATGAGAAAGTTGTATCACAAGATATTTTGGGGAACAAGTGTGGCATACTTTTCTATCAAATCTGGCAAGAATCTAAATTAAAATATCAAAATAAATTTAAGATATTTAAAATTAAAATTAATAAAAATATAAAGAAGAATTTTTGTTTGGACAAAGCTCATCGATTTAAGTCGAATGATGTTTGTTTCATCATGATCAGGCCTCATTTGGAATTACTTAGAATTACCATTGTAAATGAGCTTAAAAATAATACATTATTAATTTAATATTAAATCAATATATACTAAGGCTAAAATGAGACAAATTGAGGTAATGTAATTTAACCAAAGCAAAATGATGTAAAGATTACATGAGAAGAGAATTTGAGTTTCATAAAAATATAAAAAAATCATTTTGAAGTCTTTAATGAATTGATAAAATTACACATGATAATTGCATTCCAAGAAATTAAGGACATCGAGTGTAATATTCTTTTTCATCAAATATAATACAATTTGAAACATCTCAAAAAGTCGCAAAATCTACAAAAAAACAAAATATTTCAAAATTTATAAATAAATTTTTAAATGGATAGATATCGTCATGATGAGACCAACGATGCTTTTCTCTTATCGATTAGAATTTGTTTTGAATTAGTACTAATTATCAATGTAAATAAGCACAAATAAAAATTATTATTCTAATATTGAATAAAAGATTAAATAAAGTTGATATAAGATAAATTGAAGTTCAATAGTATGAAATATTGAGGTGATATTTAGGTCAGAGTTGCAAATTTATAGACTAGAATCAAAATTCTATAATACCATAACAAAATTAAAGCAAAAAATTAGAAAAAAATAAGATTAATTCCGTAAGATAGTTACCCTCCAATATACTAAGGAGATTGAGGCTAACATTATCGATAATAAAATTTTGTAGGAATTAAATTGTTTTGTAAAGTTTGGAAAAGTGAAGGAAAATAAAATATTTAAAAAAATATAACGAAATGTTTAATTGGCCAAAGTTTGTCATCCTATGTTTGAAGGTGTTTGTTTCATCTTCGATAAAACCTCATTTAAAATTAGTATCTATTATCTAAATAAATAAAAAAATTACTAATTTTTTTCACATTAAGTAAATATAAGTTAAACTAAAAATAAGATAAATTAAAGAAATATAATGTAATTAAAATAAACCAATGCAACGGTCACATGATAGTATGAATATCATTTCAAAGTAAGATAATAAAAGAAGAGAATTTTTAAGAAATGAGATAAAATTTATAGAAAAATTATAGTCTAATAAGCTAATTAGATGGAGTGTAACATCATTGATCATAAAATTGAAGAAATCAAATATAAAATTTTTCAATGTCAAATAAGCCATGAATCAAAATATCTCCTAAAGCAAACCAAGCATCTAAAAAATACAATATTTAAAAATATTATAAATTAATATTTAATTTGATAAATCACGTAAAGAGGAGTTCAATAACATTTATTTTCTCTCGATTATTTCTCATTTGAAAATTTTCTAAAATACTAAAGCAAATTAGCAAAAAAAATTGATTATTTTATTTTATTAAATTTTGATAGAGAAAAACTAAATCAATGTTTTGCAAACAAAATCGTTGGTAATGTAAAGGTTTAAAATTGTGAAAATGAATATTTAATTGAATATAGCACGTTGATACAATTACAAGATATCTATTTTGTTTTAATTAGACCTCATTTGGAATTACAAGAAATAAATATAAAAAAAAATAACTTTTTGTAATATTAAGTAAAGATATAATAATCTAAAAATAAGATAAAATCAATCTATCTACAAAAACGAAATCAAAATGATGTGAAAGCCACACAATAAAAGTATTGGAATTTCTTAATAATATAATTAAATAAGAGAAAAAAATAAACAAATTTTATATATTAGTTGCACTCTAAGGAACTATGGTGATCGAGTGTAACGTCATTATGTTCAATCTTGGTACAAAAAATGTCTCATAGAGCTTACGAAAGTCACAAAACATAAATATTTGAAAACAAAAATAAATAGTTAATAAGATAAAAATCATTGACATGAGTCTAAGAACATTTGTTTCGTATTGATCATACATATTTTAAAATTACTAGCAAAAAAATATGAATAAAATAATTATAAATTATTTTTTTATTATTAAATAAATATATACAATAATTAAAAGTAGATAAATTAAAGCTTCTAACATAACAAAAAAATGTGATGTGGAGGTCACATGATGGAATATCTAAAATTTCATGTAACTTTACATCTTCTTTCATGTGACCTCTACCAAGCTTTAACTCAGTTAGATTTAACATCATCAATTTCTCTTTTTTACTTTAATATATATTTACTTAAATTTGAAATAATAAGCTTTTAATATTTATTCCCATTTATCATGGTAAGTGTTGGTAATTCTAAATAATAATTAATTGAGATGTGCCAAATATTGTTGGACTCATTTTTTTAGTATCACATTAGATATTCATTTTTATAATTTTAATTACTTTCTTTCTTAATATTATGGCATGCTTTATGAGACTTTTTATTTGTTCCTAATTTGATGATCCATGATGTTACTCTCCATCATATTAGTGTCTTATAAGGCAAATTTTCAAAATGATTTAGCTCATTTACTCAAATATTTTGCTTTTAGTTAGTTATATTACTACAAAACTCAACCTCTCCTCTCATGTGACATTTAAAATGTTATTATTTATCTATATTAAATATTTTCATTTTGTCTTATTTCAACTTTATTATATATTAATTTAAAATTAAATTTAAATTTTATTATCATACATACTTAATTAAGTTAGCATTTTAATGTAATTCTAAATAATTTCATATCGAGAGAAAACAAACATCATTGTCTATTTAATTTAATATTTGTTTATAAATTTAAATATTTTATTTTCAATGTTTTTTGCACTCCTGTTAGATATTTGGATTATTAAGTTTTGATGATCTAGAATCTTACACATAATCTCCTTAGTATTTTGAAATGCAACTTTACTCATATAATTCATCTCATTTCTTCAAAATTTTGACTTTTATCATGTTATCATGAAACTCAAATTCTCCACTCATGTAACCTAAAGATTATTTTCATTTGGATATATTATATTTTTTAATTTTTCACTTTTTAGCTTTAGTACATGTTTACTTAATTTTAAAAGAATAAATTACATTTATTTACTCTTATAGACTCTTGTAAATCATAGTAATTCTAACCTAAGTCCAATCGAGATAAAACAAATGTCATTTAACTCATTTAGATGTGATTTATTCAATTAAATATTCATATCTTATATTTTTTAAAAATTTTACATTCTAATGTTTTGTCTTGCTATACAAGATATTTCAATTTGTACTTGATTAGATGATCGAGGATGTTACACTCAACCACTTTTGTACCTTGGAATGCAACTTGTTAGTTCAAGTTATCTCATTTTGGCAAAGTTTTTGTATTACTTTTGTTATATTATTATGTAACTCTAAATGTGCACTCAAGTGACATTTATATCACTTGGATTTTGGTTAACAAAATATTAATTATTTATGGCTTTAATTTGGTAGCATTTCCTTAGTTTATTTTATTTTAGGTATAATATTTAAAAATAAAATAAAACTTAATTGTTATTTATGCTTAGTTACATTAGTTATTCACAATAATTCCAAATGATGCCTGATTGAGAAGAAACAAATGTTGTTTGACATGTCTTCTATCTAATTAGACATTTTTTAAATACTTTTATCTTCTAGTGCTTTTTCATGCTTTACAAATTATTTTGATTCCTAAGTAATTTGATGATCAAGGAAATTGCATTTGATTTCCTTAGTACCACGAAAAGTAACTTTCTCATAAAATGTATTTCATTTGTACAAATTTTTTTTTATTGATTTAGTTATATTGTTATGAAAATCAAATTTTTTTGTATTGATTTAATTATGTTATTTTATAATATTTTGATATTTTATATGATATATTTTTATTAATACCTTATTTCATGTTTGAGAAAATTATATTTTATTTTCATGGTATTTTGGAATATAATTTTCCTTTTTAATTATCTTATTTCTTCAAACATTTTCATTTATTTGATTACATTACTATGAAACAATAATTTTTCCCTTGTCTAATCATCACATCATTTTGATTTGGCTAGATTATATAGAATAAATTTATCTAATTTTAGCTTTAATAAAACATTTAGTTTATATTAAAAAATTTTATTATTAGTATTTATAATTTATAGTGATTTTGAATAAGTTGTTATCCAGATAAAACAAAATTTTTCATACTCATTAATAAGAAATATCTAATTAAGTATTCATTTATATAGCTTTAAATAATTTATTTTTATGTGCTTTGGCACACTTTTAAAAGTAGTTTGAATCATATCTTCTTTGATGATCAATGATATTGCACTAGCTCCTTAGGTTCTTTCAATGCAACTTTCCCATATATTTTATCTTATTTCATCAATATTTTTGCTTTGATTTCATTATGTTACTATGTAAATCAAAATCTCCTTTCATATGACCTCTAGCCAACTTACATTTGGTTAGATACATGGCTTCAATTTATCTCATTTTAGTTTTAGTAAATATTTACATAAAATTGAAATAATAATTTCTTAATATTTATGCATATGCAATTTATTAATTCTCAATAGTCCCAAATAATGTCAAATCATGATGTAACTAATGTTGTTGGACTCATCTTGACAAGATATATCAAATTAAAAAAATTTATATTTTTTAAATATCTTATTTTGTAGGGTTTTGGTGCAATATTAGATACATTTTGATTTTTAACTTATTTGATGATTAAGGATGCTAGACTCGACCACCTTAGTACCTTTTATTTAGCTATTTTTTTATTTTAAGATTTAATATGAAACTCTAAATCTCATCTCTTGTTGCATTTACATCATTTTCTTTTGGTTTTTTAATTTTTTTAATTTATCTCATTTCAAAATTAATATATATTTATAAAAAATAAATGACAATTTATTATTATTTATGCATATTTAATTTCGTATTTTACTAAAATTCTAATTGTTTTTTATTGGCACAAAAAAAAACTTTGTTGGACTTGGCATAATGAGCTCTATCTAACAAAATATTTTTTATAATTCAAAATAATTTATTTTTAAAATTTTTTATACATTTTATTAGATATATCATATTTTATATGTGATGAAGGCCTAGAATGTTGCATTGAATGTCCTTTGTGATTTAGAATGCAAATTTCCCCACCTAATTTATCACATTTCTTTAAATGTTTTGTTTTTACTTTGTTATATTACTTTGAAATGAAAATTCTCCTCACATGTGACCTTTAAATTGCTTATATTTGGTGAGATTAAATTACTTCGAGTTTTGTCTATTGAACTTCAATAATTATTTTGCTTGATATTGAAATATTAATTTATTATTATTTATTTTTATTTATTTTGTAATTCATAGTAATTTGATGGGAGGTCTGATCTAGATAAAATAAATATTGTTAGACTCCTATTAATGAGTTATATTCAATTAAATAATAATTTTATATTCTTTAAATATTCAAGTTTTAATGGTTTTTCATACTTTGTAAATTATTACAATTCATAACTTATTTGATGATAACTATTGTTGTATTAGATCTCCTTAGTATCTTAGGATATAACTTTCCCAAAAAATTCATCTTTTTTATCATTTTGTTTATTTAATTGTTATATAATATTTTTCAACTCTAAATTTCCTCTCGCACGATGTTTACATCACTTTGGTGTGGTTATATTATTCTGTGTCAATTTATCTTATTATAGCCATAATAAATATTGAAATAATAAATTATTTTTATTTATCCTAATTTACATTTCCAATTTGTAGTAATTTTGAGAGAGTTTCGATTGAAACAAAACAAATATCATTGAACCCATCTCACATAAGTCTTTCTAATTTATTTTATATTTTAATATTTTGAAATATTTTAATTTCTAAAAATTTGGCACACTTTATGAGATATTTTAATTTGTAATTAATTTGATGATTTGGTGTGCTCACTTAACAGCCTTTATGCAATTAAATATTCTTTGGTTTGATTTTTAAATTATTTCAAGAGCTTTGGAACACTTCATTAAATATTTCAATTTGTACATTATTTGGTGAATGAGGATGATACACTTGACTTAGATGCTTGAAGGCAATGTTCTTATACAATATATCACTTTTCTTCAAATGGTTCACTTTAATTTTGGTAACTTATTATGTAAGTCTACATCTCTTTTCATGTGACCTTTACCTTATTTCAATTGAATAAGATTTGATTCAATCATTTTATTTTTTTACCTTTAATAATTATTTACATAATTTTGGAATAGTGATTTTTAAATATTTATGATTTTTCACTATGGTAATTCTCAATAAATCCAAACAATATCTAATGAAGACATAATAATTGTCATTGGACTGCTCTTGTTGAGGTATATCCAATTAGATATTTATTTTTATATTTTTTTATAATTATTTCTTTATATATTGGAATGCTTAAAAATACCTTTTCGTTTATACCTTAATGATCCACAATATTACAGTTGATCTCATGAGTACCTTAGGATGTAACTTTCGAAATAATTCAGCTCATTTGATCAAAGTTTTTTTTCTTTATTTTGGATATATTATTATGAAACTGAACTCTTCTATCGTGTAACTTTTACATAGATTTCATTTAGATATATTATAAATTTCTTTAGTTTATCTCCACACATGTAAATTTAACATCACTAAGATTTTGTCATTCAATATTTTTTTCAATTTATTCCATTCGTATTTTAGAATACAACTTTTCTCATATAATTTATCTAATTTCTTGAAATGTTTCACTTTTATTTGGTTATATTTCGGTAAAACTAAAAATATCTACTCATGTAAACTTAACACCACTTTGATTTGGTCATATTCCATTATTTTTATTTATAAATTTTTTAACATTAATACATATTTACTCTTATTTATCTATACAATTTACAATAATTTCAAGCTAAGTCTAATCAAGATAAAATAAATATTATTGAACTATCTACCTGAGATCTAACTTATTAAATATTCATTTTTGAATTTTAAAATATTTTATTTTCTACTGTTTTGTTTTGCTTTTCTAGATTTTTTGATTTGTATCACAGTTGATGATCGTTGATGTTAAATAGATCTCACTAGAATCATTGTATACAAATTTTCAAATAAAATGTATCTCATTTCTACAAATGTTTCACATTGATTTGGATATAATAATATGCAACTCAAAATCTCCTATCACGTGTCATTTATATCATTTAGATTAGGTTCTTTTACATCACTTTTATTTATATCATCTTTGCTTTAAAATATCTTCATTGAATATTTAAATAGTAAAAGATTACTATTTGTGATTATTCGCATTTATAATTTGTAGTAATACCAAACAATGCATAATTAGGTTGATAATTGAGGATACCATACCTTATCACGTTGTTATCTTAGAATGTAATTTTCCTATACAATTATCTTATTTTTCAAATTATTTCCTTTGATTTAGTTATATTACTATATAAGCTTAAGTCACCTATCTTATGAGGATTACATCACTTTGATTTCGTTAGGTTGCATGGATTTGTTTTATCTCTTTTCTACTTTAATATATATTTTCTTAATATTGAAATTTTTTATTGTTATTATTGTTAATTATTTTCTTCTTTTAAAACAAAAGTCATTGGAGTCATTTAAACTAGCTTTACCTAATTAATTTTTCATTTCTATGTTATTGAATCATTTATTTTTAATAGTTTGTCATGCTTTATGAAACATTTCTATTCATATCTTATTTCAAGATCAATGATGTTACACTATCTCCTCAGTTTCTTTGAATGCAACTTTCCTATACATTTTAAATTTTTTCTTCCAATTTTTTTCTTTATTTTGTTATGTTAGTATCAAACTATAATTCTTCTTTTGTGTTGGATCTACCTTGCATTGATTTGGATATCTTATATTGCTTCATGTAATCTCATCTTAGCTTTAATATATAGTTACTAAAAATTGAAATAATAATTTGTAAATATATATACTTAATTTCCTTGGTAATCCGAAATAATCCCAAATGATGGTCGATCAAAATTTAACAATCATCATTAGGCACGTCTCAAAAAGCTGTATCCATTTTAATATTTATTTCTATTTGTTCAAATCTTTCATTTTCTTGGCTTTTTGAATTCCTCATGAGTGATTTTGATTTATATCTGATTTGAAAAATATGATGTTACACTCAATTTTTTTTAAATTGTTTATATTATATTTTTTAATTTATTTTATTTTCAAATTTATTACTTTTTATTGAATATTAAAATTCTAATTTATTATTTTTAATAGTTATTTAAATTAGTGTTTTGAAGAAATTCAAAATAGGAAAAGATTAATACATAACAAACTTGATTATACTCATCCTGATAAGTTTTGTTTTGATTAAATATTTATATTTTTAACAATATAAAAAAATTAATCTTTTTTATGGTTTATGAAATAATTAAGAAATTATATGATTTGATAATCAAGAATATTACACTCGATCTCTCCAATATATTGGAATGTAACTTTCTAGTAATATTTATCTCTTTTCTTCAAACTATTCATTTTGCCATAATTATTTCATATTTCATTGATGTTTTACATTTTATCATTGATATATAATTACTTAAAATTTAAAAATAATTTAGTAATATTTTTACATATTAACATTTGTTATTTCTACAATTTCCAAACAAAGTTTAATAATGACAAAATAAATGTCATGAAACTATCTTGATGTGTTATATCTATTAAGTATTTCTTTATATATTTTTAAATATTTTTTGTGGTTCAAGCACATTTTATGGCATTTTTAGATTTATAACTAATTTGATGGTTGAGGATGTTACACTTGATCCCCTCTTATGTAACAATTACATCATTTTAATTTTGTTGTATCACACACTTCGACTTCTCTATTTTAAACTTTAATATTGTTAAGTTAATATTTAAATCATAATTTATTGTTATTTATGCTTATTTATTTGTAGTTTTTAGTAATTTTAAATGAGGTCTGATTGGGAAGAAATAAGAGTCATTATTCACATCTCGATAAGATATCCTAACATAAACTTTAATTTTTATTTTTTTAAATGTTTTATTTTTTAACTTTTTTTGTATCTTTTGTGATAATTTTACTCATAACTTATTTTGAAAATCAAGGATGTTATACTCAAATTCCTTAGTATCTTAGAAGATAACTTCTTATAATATTAATCTGAATTAACAAACATTTTTTCTTTAATTTGGCATATTACTATCAAACTCTAATTCCCTAATCATTTCACCTTTTTATTTCTTTAATTGATAAGTTATTTTTTTCTTACCTAATTTGACTATCATGAATGTTACACCTAATCTTTTTATTATCTTAACATGGAAGTTTCCAATAGAATTTATTTCGCTTCTTCAAACTTTCACTTTGACTTAGTAATGTTGCTATTTATCTCAAAATATTCACTTGTTTGACATGTATATCACTTTAATTTGGCTAAATTATATTTATGTAATTTATCTTATTTTAGCTTCAAGATATATTAACTTAAAATTGAAATATGGACTCAATACTCTTTATTCATATTTAATTAGAATTTCATAATAATTCCAAATGAGTCTTGATAAAGTTGAAATATTCATCATTCTACTCATCTTGGTGAGCTTTATCCAATCAAATACTAATTTTGATATTTTAAGTATTTGATTTAAGGATTATTGTAAGCATTATGAGATGCATCAATTTGTACCTAATATGAAGGGCAGTATTGATAAAAATGATCTCCATATCATGTTAAAAACATCTTTTTTGTTTTTTATATTACTATGTAATCTAAATCTCTACTTGTTAGACCATTCTATATCACTGATTTCTTTCTATTACATTACTACAATTTATTTCAATTTAGTTTCAATATATTTTTTTAATGTTAATATAATAATTTATTATTATTTATTCTTATCTAGTTTTGTATTTTAAAGTAATTCAAAATGAGTTTTGGTTGATACGAAATAAATAACACATGACTCATCTTGACGAGCATTACTTAATTAAATATGCAATTTCTTATCTTTTAAATATTTTATTTTCTAAGGTTTTGGATTGTTTTGTGAGACATTTTGATTAGTAACTAATTTGAAGATCAAGTATGTTATGATCAAGCTTCTTGTTATCTTTGAATATAGTGCTGTGGTATAGTTTTTGTCATTTCTTTGCATTTTTTTCTTTGATATGTTTGTATTAATTTTTAACTCTTATTCTCCCCTTGTATGATCTTCACATCATCCTAATTTAGTTATATTATATTATTTTTAATTTTCATATATATATATATTCATAGTAATTTCAAGTGAGTCTTGTCCATGATGAAATAAATGTCACAATCTTGTAATACAACTTTCTTATAAAATTTATGTTGTTTTTCAAATTTCTTATTTTGTTTTTGTTATATTACTGTGAAGCTCTAATTCCCATCTCGTGTGACCTTTTTAATTACTATTTTAATTTCTCTTTTTTTAGCTTTAAGATATATTTACTTAATTATAAAAAATATTTTTTTATTATTTATTCCTATATATATTGGTAATTTTGTATAATTACATAATAAGTTCAATTTACACGAAACAATAATTGTTCGACTAATTTGAATAAATTCTCGGTAAATAAATAATTAATTTTATATTTTGAAATATTTATCTCTTAAAATATATAATTTTTTCTTTCTCAGATAATTTACCTAATGTCTTCATCATTTTCTAATCAAATTTAGTTATATAAATATTTGACATTAAATCACCTCTCTAATAACATTGATAAGGTTTTAATTTAGCATAATTATATAGCCTCAATTTACCTCATCACATCTTTAATATATATATATATATATATATATATATGTATATATAGTTAATATTATAGTTATAATTTATTATTTTGCCTCTTATAATTCACTATAATTCTAAACGTTATCCAATCATGAAGAAACAAACTTTTTTGACTCATCATGATGTACTTTATTCTACTAAATTTTTTTTTTAATAATGTTAAATATTTTCTTAGGTTTTTTCCTTATTTAGTAGACATTTTATTCTCACCTAATTGCATGTTTGAGTATTTTATTTTTTGTCTTTCGTAAGTTGGAATATAACTATCTTATAATATTCATCTCATTTTTTCATATTTTTGCTTCAATTTGTTAAATTACATTGCATCAATTTATCCAACTTCTTCTTTAATATACATTTATTGTTATTAAAATAATAATGTATTACTATTAATTCTTATTTATTATGTTAATTTAAAGTAATTCCAAATGATGTTAGATCTGGATGCTCCACTTACTATAACTATTTCGAAAGTTGTTTTTTTATTTTAAAATATTTTTATTTTTTTGTTGTTTTAACAAAACTTAGAAGACTTTTGAATTTCTACATGGTTTTATGATCAAGAATGTTATATTTGATTTCTTTAGTATCTTGGAGAGTACCTTTCTTATACCACTTATCTCATTTTCTTCAAATGTGTTTCATCAATTTTGTTTGATTACTATGTAACTCTAAATGTCTTCTCATGTTGAGTTTTTAATAATTTCTACCTGGTTTTATACATTAATTCAATTTAATGTTTTTTGCTTTGTTATATAATCACTTAACATTAGAAGAATACTTCTTATTATTTGTGATTATTTATGTTGGTCACTTGCAATAATTTGAAATAATGGGAACAATATGAAACAAATGTGTTTTCTAAGGGTTTGATTCCTCTATTTAAATATTTATTTTTATAATTTTAATAATTGTTTTCTAAGGGTTTGACATGCTCTCAAAAACGTTTTGCTTCCTACTTAATTTTATGATTCAAGATGTTACACTCATTTATCATAGTAACTTGGAATGTAACTTTTTGATATAATTTATCTTTTTTCTTTTACTTTTTTCAGTGATTTAGATATATTACTATGTAAATGTTCATTTCTTTGCATGTGATTTTTACTGTTTAATCTACTTATATTACATTAACTAAAATTATCTCACTTATGCTTTAATAAATATTTACTTAATTTTTAAATAATAATCTTTTGTCCTTATTTATTATACTGATTTGTAAAAATTTCAAGCGATGTCCAATCAAGAATAATTATATGTTGTAGGATATCTTGATTATTTACTTTTTAATCCAATTTTTATATTACTTTTTAATAATAAATCGCCTCTCATGTCACATTTAAATGGCTTTGATTCAGTTATATTACATTAGTTTATCTATCTTTTGATTTAATGTATTTTTATTTAATATAAATTTTATTATGATTATAATTATTTAATTTGGTAAATCATAGTAATTATAAATGAGGTCTATTTGAGAGGAATCAAATCTCATCAAACTTATCTCAATGAGCTCTATCAATCTAAATATTCAATTTTATATTTTTCAAATATTTTACTTTTAATGTTCTTGGTGTGATTTATGACATATTTTAATTAATACCCAAGTTGATAGTCATAGATACTACACAAATACTCTTTAATATCTTGGAATGTAGATTATCTCACATAATTAATATCAATTCTTCAAACATTTATCATTGATATGTTTTTATTATTTTGTTTCAATTTATCACAATTTAGCATTAATAAATACTTTCTTAATACGAAAATAGTAATTTATTATTATTTGTACTTGTTTAAGTTGGTAATTTATAGTAATTCTAAACAATGTTGTTGGACTTATTTCAACAAGCTTCCTCCAATTAAGTATTAATTTCTATATTTGAAAATGTTTCTTTTACAGGGTCTTTACACTCTTTATGAGATATTTCAATTTATTCATATTTGATGATCGAGGCTATCACCCTCGATCTCCATATTATCTTGCAATGCAACATTCCTATATGATTTAAATAATTTTTTCAAATGTAACTCTACTTCTTATCTATTGTGTCCTTTAGATTACCATGGTTTTGTTATATTATATAATTTTAACTAAACTTAATTTAGCTATAATGCTTATTTACATAACATAAAAAATTATTAATATTTATGCTTACTCATTTTCTAGTTGGTCTAGTCTCATAAAGCCCTATCTAATAAAATAATTATTTCTTTATTTATAAATGTTTTATTTTTTATTATTTTGACACATTATATGACATAATTTGATTACTACTTAACTTGATTACTAAGGATGTTACACTTGATCTCATAACTATCTCGCAATGCAACACTCCCATGTAACTTATCTCATTTGTCAAACATTTTTTTCTTTGATTTTTTTGCATTTCCATATCGCATAAATCTTTTAACATGAGACCCTTATGTCACCTTGAATTTAATTTATTGCATTGATTCAATTTATATTATTTCAATTTCGATATATATTTAATTAATGTTAAAAAATATTTTATTATTTTTTTTTCTTATTTATTTTGGTAACGTGTATTAATTTTAAATTTGGTCCTATTGATAAGAAACAATTAGCACTAGAAAACTCTACATAAGATCTATCAAATTAAATATTCATTTTTAATATTTTTTTGAAATTTTATTTTCTAATGTTTTGACAATAATTCATTCAAGCTCCTTGGTATCTTGCAAAGCAACTTTCTTAGATAACTTATGTTATTTCATCAATTTTTTTATTTGATTATATTATTATGTAATTATAAATCTTCTCCTATTTGACTTTTATTACTTTAATTTAGTTATATTACATTGCTTCAATTGATTTCATTCACTTTTGATATATATTTACTTGAAATAACATTAAAAGTTTATTATTATTTTTGCACATTTATTTTGGTAACTGAATATAATTCTAAATATGGTCTGACCAAGACAAAAAAAACTTCATTGGACTCATCTCAATGAGCTTTATTCAACAAAACATTCATTTCAATAATTTTAAAACTTTTCCTTCAAGGGTTTGGTATGCTTTACAAGATTTTTTTAATTTGTCTAATTTTACTATTGAGCATGTTACACTTGATTGTCTTACTGTATTTGAATGTGATATTCTTGTATAATTCATCTCTTTTCTACAAATTGTTCTCTTTGATTTTGAAATGTTATTATGCAACTTTAAATATTTTTTCGACAAACCTTAACATCACTTTGATTTAATTAGGTTACATTTCTTCAATTTATCAAATTTAAGCTTTAATATATACTTTTTTCAAATTAAAACTATATTTTTTATTATTTATGCATATTTACTTTTTTAATTTATATGCATGAGGTCTAATCAAGGTGAAACAAAAGTTGTTGAACTCATCTTCTATGAGTTCTATCAAGTAAAATATTCAATTTTATATTTTAAGTATTTTCTTTTCTGAGATTTTGGCACACTTTATGAAACATTGGATCTGTACCTAATTGATAAGTAAGGATTTTTTTCTTGAACTTCATAATATTTTGGAATGTAAATTTCTTGTGAATCTCTCACTTCTTCAAAGTTTTTCTTGGATTTGGTTATATTACTAGGTAACTCAAAGCATTTTCTAATGTGACCATTACATCACTTCACATTTGCAACAATACATTATCCAATTTACCTAATTTTATTCTTAACATATATTCACTTAATATTAATATAATAATTTATTATTCTTTTTGGTTATTTAATTTATTATTTTATAGTAATTCTAAACCTAGTGTGATCAATACAAAGCAAATATCATTAAAGTCATCTTAATAGGCCATATCTAATTAAACATTAATTTCTATAATTTCAAATATTTCACTTTTTTATAGTTTTGGTATGTTTTATGAGATATTTTTAATTTGTGCTTAAGTTGATGATCAATGAAGCTAGACTTAATCACCTTAGTATCTCAGAATACAACTTTTCTATATAAATTATCTCATTTTCTAAAATTATTGGCCTTGATTTAATTAACTCTAAATCTCAACTCTTGTAGTTTTTACATCACTCTAATTTATTCATATTACATTGCTTCAATTAATACACTTAATCTTACAAAAATATTTACTTAATATTAAAAATTAAAAAAATTATTATTACTTATGTTTACTAACTTTGGAAAGTTTGAGTAATCTGAAATGAGGTATACCCAAGATGAAACAATTATTGATGGACTCTCCTCAGTGAGCTTTATTCATCAAATATTTATTTTTTATATTTTTAAATAATTTATTTTTATGATTTCAACAAGTTTTAGGATTTTGATTCGTACTTAATTTAATGATCAATATTGTTGCACATAATCTCATCAATATCTTAGAATATAATTTTCCCATAACATTTATCTCATTTCTTCAACTATTTTGCAATTATTTTATTATTCATTATGTAACTAAAAATCTTTTCTTTTTTGACATTTGCATCATTTTTTTTGTTTTATTACATTTATTTAATCTATCTTATTTCAAATTTAATAGATTCTTTTTAATATTAAATGAAATAATTTATTATTATTTTGCATTATTTACTTTGGTAATTCATAGAGAATCTAAATGAGATGTCCTTATGATGTGACAAACGTCATTGGGCTCTCCTTGACGAGCTCCATCCAACTAATTGTTTCTTCTAAAATTTATAAATATTTTATTTTCTTACATTTTGATGTACATTATGAAACATCTTCATTTATACCTTATTTGATAATAATGAATGTCACATTGAATCTCCTTTGAATATTGGAATGCAACATTCATGTATAAATTTTCTCATTATTTATAACTTTGCGTTTTTATTTTTTTATGTCACTATACAACTCTAAATTTCTTATTATTTGACCAAAACCTCGCTTTGATTTGGTTATAATACAATGCTTCAATTTATCTAATTTTCAACATTAATAAATATTTATTAGATATTAAAATCATATTTTATTATTATTATTATTATTTACTTTGTTTAATCATTTAACTTCATTCAATTAGATATTTTTTACTATATTTTTAGATGTTTTATTTTCTTAAGGTTTGGCATGATTTCAAGCATATTTCAATTCATGCCTTATGTGACAATCAAGGATGTTACCCTTAGTTTCTCTAGTATATTCGAACACACCATACCAATATAATTTTTTTATTTATTTAAATTTTTTCCTTAATATTAAAAACTAAATTATAATTTTTTATGATCATTTGCATTTGATAATTCACTATAATTTTAAATAAAGCATATTTGAGACAAAACAAACATCATTGGACTAATCATGATGAGTTCTATAGATTTAAATATTTATTTTTAAAATTTTAAATTTTTAATTTTAGAATCTTTGCATGTCTTACAAGATTTTATGTTTCACGCGTAGTTTTATAGTGAGAATTTTCTACTTGATAAACTTAATATTTTTTTGTTAGCTTACACAAAATTTTCTAATTTCTAAGGCCTTTTGTCTTTGATTTTGGTACTATGTTATGTTACTTTACACCTCCTCTCATGTGAGCTTTACAATGGCTTACTTTTATTATATTAAATTACTTTAATTTATCTTTTTTAGTTATAATATTTATTTAATAAAGATTTTATTAGGATGATTTTTTATTATTTTTATACTTATTTTAACAATTTATAATAACTTCAAATGAGGACTAATTGAGACGTATCAACTATCACTAGGCTTGAGTCAACAAGCTTCATCAAATTAAATATTCATTTTTTATATTTAAATATTTTATTTTGTATGGTTTTTGTAGCCTTTGTAAGGAATTTCAATTTCTAATTGATATAATGATAAAGGATGATACATTCAATCTACTTAATATCTTGTAATACAAAATTCCTTTACATTATATCACATTTCTTCAAATGTTGCATTTTTAATTATTTATACTGCTATGCAATCTAAATCTCTTTTTGCTTGATCTTTACATCATTTCTATTTTCTTATATTTACTTAATAATGAAATGACACTTTATTAATATTTATCCTTATTTTCTTTAGTATTTCATACTAATTGCAAATGTATCTGATCATGATGAAAAAGACTTTGTTAAACTTGAGTCAAAGAGCTCTATCCATTTGGGTATTTGTTTCGATATCTTCAAATTATTTAATTTATAAAGTTTAGGTAGGTATTATGAGATACTTTAATTCATAGACTGTTAATGGTCAAGGATGTTACTATTCAACTTACTAGTTTGGAATACAACTTTTTCTTATAATTTATCTTATCTTTACAAAAATATAAATCTCCTTAAATATTTCCTTCACATTAATTTTATTTTTTTATATTAGATAATTAAAATATATTTTATTTCAACTTTGACTTGTCTTTACTTCAAATTTAAAATAATATTTTTTATTATTTATTGATTTTTAATTTTCTAATTCACAGTAACTCCAAACATGATCTGGTTGAAATAAAACAAGCAAAATCAGATTTACCTCATTGAGCAATGTTCTATTAAATATTTATTTTTTATATTTTTAAAAATTTTCTTTCCTATGGTCTTTACATGCCTTTGGAGACATTTGTGCTCACATCTCATGTAATAATCGAGATTGTTACACTCAATCTCCTTAGCAACTTGTAATGAATTCTCCTTGTATACTTTATCTCATTTATTCAATTTACCTTATTTAAACTTTAATATATGTTTACTTAATATTAAATTTATAATTTATTATTTTTAATTTTCTTTATTATTAAAAATTGTAATAATTCCAAATAGAATCTAATCAAGACAAAAAAAAGTAATGTTGGACTTGTCTCCACAAGTTCTATCTATTTCAATATTTATTTTTATAGTCTTAAATCATTTATTTTCAAGTTCTTTAGCATGCCTCACAAGATATTTCAATTAAAAGCATATTTGATGATCATATATGTTATAATCGATCTACTCAATATCTTTGAATCCAATTGTCTCATTTTATTAATCACAGTTTCTCAAATTTTTTTGCTTTGATTTGGAAATATTTCAATGCTTATATTTATTTCATTTAAGAGTTAATATATATATTTAATTAATTTGAAAATAATAATTTATTATTATTCATGTTTATTTATGTTGATAATTTCTAGAAATTCGAAAATAGGATTGATCTAAAAGATACAAACATTACTTAGAACATCTCAATGAGCTCTATCAATTGTAATATTTTTATTTATGTTTTTAAAAATTTTATTTTATATAGTTTTTATTGAGCTTTGAGTGATATTTTGATTCATACTTGAATTGATGTTCAAGAATATTACACTTGATCTCCTTTTTAACTTTGAATCCAACTTTCTTATATATTTTATCTCATTTACTCAAATGTTTTCAATTGATTTGATGAAATTTCTATTTAACACAAAATCTCATATTCTGTGACCTTTAAATTGCTTTAATTTTGTTATACAATATTGTTTTAATTTATCACTTTTTAGCTTTAAAATATTTTTACTTAATCTCAAAAAATAGTATAATATTTTAACTTTGATAATTTTTAGTAATTCTAAATATGGTGATCAACACTAAACAAATGTTGTTTGACATGTTCTAACTAGCTTTATCCAACTTGAAATTCATTTTTTTTTTTTTTTAAATATTTAATTTTCTTTTATTTTAGAATTATTAATGAAATATTTTTATTTGTACTTTATTTCATGAAGAGGAATGTTACACTCAATCTATTTAGTACCTTGTGTTATAGGATTCTCATCCAATTTCTCATTACTACAAATTTTTTCTTTGATTATGTTTTATTAGTATGCAACTCTAAATTTCTTCTCAAGTGACCTTTAAATAACCTTAATTGTTTTTATATTATATTAATTAAATTTATCTCATTTAAGTTTTAATATAAATTTTTGTAACATTGAAATTATATTTTATTTTTATTTATGTTTATTTACTTTGGTAATTTCTCAAAAATTCTTATTAAATTCTATTCTACTCAAAACAAATGTCATAGCTCTCATCTTGACAAGCTCAAACTAATTAAATATTTGCTTCACATTTTTAAATATTTTTTCTTTAGTTTTTTTATTGATTTACAAGATAGTCTATTTCCTACTTAGTTTTACTAATGAAGATGTTACACTTGATCTTATTAGCATCTTGGAATGCAACTTTCCTAGATAGGTTATCACATTTATTCAATTTTTTCACTTTGATTCAGTCATTTTACAACATAACTCTATGTTTTATATCATGTCACATTAATATTATCTCGATTTAAATATTTAACATTTCTTAAACATATCACTTTTCATTTTTAATATATATCAATTAGATATCAAAATAAAAGTTATTATTTTTTCTCTCATTTATTATGAAAATTAGTGATTATTATATATGAGGTTCAACAGAGATGAACAAACATTGTTTCACTCCTCTTAACAAGCTTTATTTAATGAAGTATTCATTTTTAAATTTTAAAAATAAATTTTCTATTCTTTTGGCATGATTTAACCTACTATGTATTATCAAATATTCATTTTTTATTTTTTTAAATATTTTCTTTTCTTAGATTATGACATAATTTATGAGATATTTTAATTTATGCTAGATTTGATTATTTAGAATTTTACATTCAATCTTAAGTATATTTTGACTTCAAGTTTCACATTCAATTTATCTCATTTATAGGTTTTTCCCTTTAATTTTGTTATATTACTTTCTAACACTAAATCTCCTCTCGTGTGATATTTTAATAGCATTGACTTTGTTGTAATATATTTCTTTAATCTATCTTTTTTAATTTAATATATATTTATATAATTATAAAATAAAAATTTGTTATTATTTATTATTATATAGTTTTCTAATTCGCAACAATTCCAATCTTGACCTCATCTTTCCAATTAAATTTTTATTTGACTTATTATAACAAGCTTTATCCAATTGAAATTTCATTTATGTTTTTTTAATGTTTTGGCATGTTTCTTGAGATATTTTTTTGTACCAAATTTGGTGAATAAGGATGCTACATTCGATCTCCTTTGTGTCTTGGAATGCAATCTTCCCATAGAATTTATCTCAATTTTTCAAAAATTGTGCATTGATTGGGTTATAATTATTTGTAACTGTACAACTCATCTCATGTGATGTTTAAGTAACCTTCATTTGATTACAATGTATTTCTTCAATTTAACTCATATTAGCATTAATATATGTTTAGTTAATATTTAAAAAATAATTAACTATCATTTTTGCTTATTTGGTAATTTGGCTAATTAAAACATGGTCCAATCGAAATGAAACTACAGTCATTCGAAATAGATTGATGGGCTTCATATAATTAAATATTTATTTTTAAATATTTAAATATTTTATTTTCTAATGTTTACCATGTTTAAGGAGATATTTTTATCATTTTTATTATGACATCTAAGAATGTTACACTTGAACTCTTTTGTATGTTACAATACAACTTTCCAATATAATTTACCTCATTTTTAGAAATATGTTTTTTATTTGGTTATGTTTTAATGTAACTCTAAATCTTTTATCATGTGACTTTTCTAATACTTTGAATTGTTTTTATTAAATTTCATCAATTTATCCTATTTTGTCTTAAATATACATTTACTTAATGTAAAAATAATAATTTATTATTATTTATCATTATTTACTTTTGTAATTTACTAATTTCCAAATAAGGTGTAATGGAGAAGAAACTAATGTCGATGGACTTGTATCGATGACCTTCATCTAATTAAGAATTTTTTATATTGTTAAAAGTTTGTTCTTTAGAATTTACACACCCTTTATAAGATTTTTCGTTATTAATATTATATTTAACGACTATTGATGTTAGACATAAAAATTTAAAGGAATGTGTAGTGCAATTTTCCTTCATAATTTTTCTCATTTCTTCAAATTTTTCCTTTGATTTAGTTATATTAATATCAAATTCTAAGTTTTCTCTTATGTCACCTTTATATTGCTTTGATTTGGTTGTATTATATTTCTTTAATTTATCTTATTTAGGTTTAATTCATATTTACATAATATTAAAAATAATATTTTATTATAAATTATGCTTAGTTTTTTTGATAATTCAAAGTAATTTTATATGAGGTATAATCGATGCAAAACTAAATGAGCTTAATCAAATTAAATATTAATTTTTATATTTTCTTACCTTTGTTAGTTTCTAGTATCCTAGCACTCCAAAAAATGATATTACAAATTGTTTTCAATTTTATGATTACAAATGTAATGTTTGCTCTCCTTTATATCATGGAATGCAAGTTTCTTATAGACTTTATCTCAATTCTTCAAATTTTTTATTTTTATTCTATTGTGTTACTATGTAACTCTGAATCTCCACTTGCGTGAATTTTATATCATTTTTATTTTCTTATCTTACATTGCATCATTTTATCTCGTTTAGTCTTTAATATATATTTACCTAATATTAAAATATTACTTTTTTATTAATATCTATTTTCTACAATAATTCACAAAGCATGTTAGATGAACACAAAAAAATTTTGTTAGACTTAACTAGAGGAGATCATTGAAATTTAAATATTCATATTTATTCTTTAAAATACTTTATATTCTAAGGATTTTGCATATTTTATGAAACATTTTTATTCATATATTATTTAATGATCAAAGATGTTACAATTGATCTCCTTTGTATCTTGGAATGCAACTTTTGCATATTGTTTATCTCATATTTTAAAGTTTTTTGGTGTCATTTATATTTCTATGTGACTTTAAATCTCCTTTCTATGTTTCATATTGCTTTTATTTTGTAATAACACATTGCTTCAATTTACCTCATTCAATCTTTAAAAAATATTTACTTACAAATAAAATAATAATTTTTTATTATTAATACTTACTAAGATAATTCTTGGCTATTTCAAAGATGTCCATTCAAGAAGAAACAAAATTCATTAGACTTCTCTTGATTAGCTCTATTTAAGTAAATACTTATTATTATATTTTTAAATATTTCATTTAATTAAGTTTTTCTTTTCTTGATGAAACTTTTTTATTTGTACATGATTTTCATATCAAGGGTGTTACACTTGATCTCTTAAGTAAATTAGAATCTAAATTTTTTAAAAGTTTTGTATTATTTGTTGAAATTATTTGCCTTCATTTTGTATATATAATGTTACCATTATTTAGTTTTGTAATTCATAGTAATTCCAAATGATGTCTTATCATGAAAAAATAAACATTATTGGCCTCACCTCCACAAGCCATATCCAATTAAGTATTATTTTTTATATTTATAAAATTTTTAATTTATAATCTTTTTTCTTTGTTCATGAGATAATTTGATTCCTACCTAATTTAGTAATAAAGAATACTATACTTATTGTCTTCAATATCTTGGAATACAACTTTTTATTGTAATTAATCATGTTTTTTTAATATTTCTAAATGATTTTATTATATTATTATGAAAATCTAATTCTACTGATATGTGACTTTTGCATTACTTTGATTTAATTATATTCCATTACCTCAATTTATGGTATGTTAGTTTTAATATATTTTTGTTTGATATTAAAATAGTAATATTTTATTATTATTTTTTTGTGTACTTTAGTAATTTATTATAACCCCAAATGAGCTTTGATCAAGACAAAACAAACATTTCTAGAATTGTCTAGATGAGCCACATGTAATTAAAAATTTATTTTTATATTTTCATGATATATTATTTTCATATGTTTTTGAATGCTTTACGAGTTATTTCAACTCATCTCAAATTTAATAAATAAGGATTCTACAATTAATCTCCTTTGTAAATTTGAATACCACCTTCTCATGCAATTTATCTCTTACAATTTTTTGCATTATTTTTGAATATTACTATGTAACTCTAAATCTCTTCTCATGTGATCTCTACAACAAATTGACTTAGTTATGTTACATTGCATCAATTTTTCTCATTTTAGGGTTAATATATCATTATTTAATATTATAAAAATCACATGTTGTATCTATGCCTATTTTCTTTGGCAATTAGGATTAATTAAAAATGAGGTATAATTGAGATAAAACAAATGTCATTTTACTTGTATTAAAAAGCACTGTACAATTTAATATACTTTTTTTCTATATTTTTAAAATATTTTTATTTTTTAAATTTTAGGCACACTTTATGAGACCTTTCAGTTCTTACTTTATTTGATAACAATATTATTATACTCGATATTCTCGTTCTCTTGGAATGTAATTTTCTAACAAAATATATCTTCTTCAATTTCTTACTTTTTTTGTTATATTATATTGCTTGAGTTTTCCACATTCAATTTTAATAAATGAACACTTAATATTAAAATAACAAAGTTTGTTATTTAATTTTTTTCTTTGGTAATTCAAAATAATTCTAACCCAAGTCATGATTTCTTTTATATAATTAAATATTCATTTTTTAAAATATTTCATTTTCTAGTATTCGTTACACATCTTATGAGATATTTTGATTTCTACCTAATACAATGATCAAGGATGCTACACTCAATCTCTTGAATATCCTAAAATGCAAATTTCTTGTACAATTTATCTTATTACCTCTAAGTTTTTCTCTTTATTTAGTTATTTTACTTTGAAACACTAATTCACTTTTCATGTGACCTCTACATCACTATAATTTTGTTTTGTTACATAGATTTCATTTATCTCATTTACATTTTACTATATGATTACATAATATTAAAATAATATATTATTATTATTATTAGTTCTTATTTATTTTGGTAATTTGCAAAAATTTCAAACATGGTCAGCTCCAAAAAAATATCATTCAATTCATTAGGAAGAGAATTATCAAATTAAATATTTATTTTTATATTTTAACTTATTTTATTTTCTTTGGGACTTGACATGTTTTTTTAACTATTTTTATTTTGTAGCAAATTTGATGATTGAGGATGTTAGGCTTGTCCTCTTTATTTTCTTTGAATACAAGTTTCTCTTATAATTTAGCTCGTTTAATAAAAATTTTAATCATTTTAATTTGGACATACTTCATTGCTTATATGTATTTCACTTCACCTTAAATATATATATTTAAGATTAAAATAATACTTTATTACAATTTTTTTCTTATCATTTTTTATAATTAGGAATAATTCAGAACAATATCTAATGAAGATGAAAGAAAATATTCTAAAACTTGTCTCATTGAGATCTATCCAATTAACTTTTTTTACTTTTAAATAATTTTTTCCAATGGTTTCAACATGCTTTATGAGTTATTTTTATTTGTAATAGATTTGCCAATCAAGGTCGTTACACTCGATCTGCTTACCATCTTGTAGTTTAATTTTTCCATGCAATTTTTCTCAGATCTTCCAAACTTTTGATTTTATATGGTTTCATTACAATGAAATTCTCATACTCCACTCAAACAATGTCTACACCACATTCATTATCCTATATTATCTTAGTTCAATTTGTCTCATTCTAACTTAATAATGTTGACTTAATATTAAGGAAATTATCTATTATTATTTGTTTTTATTTATATTTGTAATTCAAACAAATTCCAAACAATGTGTGATTGATAGGAAATTAATATTGTTATGATCTTCCTAGAAAGTTCTAACTAATTAAATATTCATTTTTAAGTTTTAAAAATTTAATTTTCTAACATTTTGTCTTGTTTTATAAAATATTTCTAAATCTCCTGCATTGTGACTTTACATCAATATTTTTTGTTATATTACGTTATCATAATTTATCACATTTCATGATTAATGTGCATTTACTTAATATTTAAATCATAATTTTTTTATTTATGCTTATTTTTTGATTTAATTCTTTGTATTTCCAATTGTAATCTAATTAATATTAAATAAATGTAGTATGACGTAACTAAATGAGCTCTTGTTGATTAAATATTTTTTTAATAATTGAAAATATTTTATTTTCTTTGGTGCTGGATTATTTAATGATATATTTTGATTAATATCATAGTTTTTTATTATGGTTGTTGCAATTCATCTTCTTAATATTCTAAAATGTAACTTTCTCTTACATTTTATCTAATTTAATCAAATGTTTTGTATTGAATTTTTTATTATATTGGTTTATATTGTCATTTTTTCTTTTAGGTATTTACTAAATATTTAAGTATTGATTTATTATTATTTATTCTTACTTATTTTGGTAATTAATAATAATTCTAGATTTCATTACACCCAGGCCATAAAGCTCTATCCAATTAAGTAAATTTTCATTTTTTTGGATAGTTATTTGCAATTGTTTTGGCATTCTTTACAAGAAACTTTGAGTCATAAGTGACTTGATGATCAAGGATGTTATACAAGATCTCCTTAGTTTTTAGGAATACTAATTTGTCGTACATGTTATCTCATTTGTTCAATTTTTCTTCTTTCATTTTATTGTATTACAATCAAAATTAAATTCCCTTTGTAAGTGATCTTTGCATCACTTTGATTTAGTTATGTTATATTTTCATAATTTATATTATTTTCTATTATATATATTTTTTAGCTAATAAAATAATAGTTTAGAATTATTTATGATATTTATTATGGTTATTTATAGTAATTTCAAATACGAACCATTGTAAGTAAAATAAACACTAGTAGACTCATCTTAATGATTTCCATCAAGTTAAATAATTATTTTCATATTTTTTATTATTTTATTTGCTTCATGCCATATTTGATGATCAGGGATATTACAGTCGATCACCTTAGCATCTTTAAAATGTAACTTTCCTACACAATTTATCTAATTTCTTCAAATAGTTCAATTTTATTTGGTTAAATTACAATAAATCTCTATTTGTGGTATATTTATAGCACCTTAATTTGGTTTGATTATTTTGCTTCAATTTATCTCATTTCAACTTTCATATATATGTATGTATATATATATATATTGAAAATTAAAATGTTAATTTACTTTAATTTTGTAGTAAATTTAAATGAGGTCTAATTAATATGAAATAAATGTCGTTGGACTCATTACGACAACTTTTCCCCTATTAATAATTAATTTCAATATTTCTAGTGTTTTGATATTCTCTACGAGATAGTTTTAGTCGTACACAATTTGAATGAGAATGTTATGTGTGATTTTCTCAACGTCTTACAATGCAGGTTTTCCATATAATTTATCTCATTTAGTTAAACTTTTTTTTGCATTCCATTGGTTACATTATTATGTACTCCACATCTCACCTCATTTAATGTATACATAGCCATGATTTGATTATAATACATTGCTTCAATTTATCTCATTTTACTGTTAAAATGAATTAACTTAAAATTAAAAATTATTATTTGTGCTTAATTAAATATTAATTTTGTAGATACCTAAATATTTTATTTTAAATGTTTTAAGCATGTTTTATGAGATCTTTTTATTTAATTTTTTATTTTTTTATTAATAATATTACACTTGAATAATTTTTTATTTTGGAATGCAAATATCCTATACAATTTATCTTCAAGAAATTTGTTGTTTTTATTTTGTTATATTTTTATGTAATTTTAAATTTTCTATTATATGTCTATTGTAATTCTTTGAGATAATTTTATTACCTTTCATCAATTTATCATATTTGGTTATTCATATATATTTACTTAATAATAAAATATTAATTTATTAATCTTTAGGTTTATTTGATTTGTTAATCCATAATAACTCCAAACAAGTTTTAATGGAGATGAAAAAAATGTTGTCGAACTTTTCACAACTACCTCTATCCAATTAAACTTTTTAACATTTTAAAAATTTCATTTTCTAATGTTTTTGTATAGTTTTTTAGAGTTTTTTTATTAATATCTAATTTAATGATAGAGGATAGCACCTTTGATCTTTTTAGCCTCACGTAGTGTAATTTTCCTATATAATTTATCTCATTTTAAATTTTTTCCTTTTTTGTGGTTATTTTATTAAGTACTATTAAATTTATTATTATGTTTCTAAAAGCTTACTCTAATTTTTTCATGTTTTATTTCACTAAATTTTCTAATTTTAGCTTTTATATAATTTTATTTAATATCAAAATAATATTTTTTATTTTTTTGTTCTTTTTAAATTTATTAATTTGTAGTAATTCCAAATGAGGTCTAATCAAGATGTAGCAAATGTCGATGAACTCATCGCGACAAGACATCTACCAAACTATTCATTATCATTCTTTAAATCATTTTCATAGGTTTAGTAGACATTTTGAGACTTTTGAATGCATACATTATTCGATGAGCGAGGATATTTCTCTCGATCTCCTTAGTATCTTGGAGTGCCATTTTCCCTTATAGTTTCTCATTCTTATTCAAATTTCTTACATTAATTTATCTCATTAAATTTTATTACATATTTAGTTCATTTTAAAAATCGATTTTATATTATTTTTACTTATTTAGTTTTGTAATTTATAGTAATTCTAAATGATGTTTGACCAAGATGAAAGAAACATCATCAGGCTCATCTTGATGAGCTCTCTCTGATTAAATGTTTCTTTTTATTTTAAATATTTTCTTATAAGGTGTTAAAATTCTTTAAGTAACATCATGTATTGTATGAGATTTTTTGGTTCAAGATATTGCACTTAATCTATTCAGTGTGTTGGAATACAATTTTCCCATACAACTAGCTTACTTTTTTAAATTTTTTGCTTTGAATATGTTATTATATTATGTACCTCTAAATCTCCTTTCATGTAACCTTTACATCACCTTAATTTTTTATATTATAATTCATCAATTTATATTATTTAAGCTCTAATATAATTATAGATTATTAAAATAATAATATTTTATTATTTATGCTTATTTACTTTGGGATTTCTAAATAATTTCGAGTGAGTTTTGATCAAGATGAATTCTATCCATTTAAAATTAGTTTTCTAATACTAAAATTAGTTTTATTTTTTATGGATTTTTTGTTCTTTACAAGACTTTCCATTCATATATGACCTAACGATTGATGATGTTACACTCAATTGCCATAGCATCTTGGAATTCTACTTTCATGCATACCGTTTCAATTTTTATAAAATATTTCACATTGATTTGGATATCATATTATATAATTATATATGTCTTCTCATGTAACCTTTATATTGCTTTAATTTGGCTTGAATAAAGAAGAAACAAATGTTGTTGGACTAATCACAACAGCACTATCTGCATAAATATTCATTTCTAACTTTTTATATATTTTCTTAAGATTTTGGCTTACTTTACATGGCACTTTAATTTGCACCAAATTTGTTTATTGATAATATTACACTTTATTTTCTTTATATCTTGGAATGAAATGTTTAAACACAATTATCTAATTTTTTGAAATTTTTTCATTGATTTGGTTATATCACTATGAAAATCTAATTCTCCTCTTATGTTACCTTTAAATTATTTTTAATTTATTCAAAAACTTTTTACTTATATTATTTTAGCTTTAATATAAACTTACATAATATTAAAAAATAAGATTTTATTGTTTATGATTATTCGCATTTGCATATCTTAATAATTACAAGCAAGGTCAAGTCAAAATGCAAAACATTTTCCACACATTTAAATGAGTGCTATCCTATTAAATATTCATTTATATATTTTAAAGTTTTAATTGTTTAAGCATTTTAGCAAATTTTACGGACATTTTTTTTCGTACTTGATTTAATGATCAAGATTATTAAACTCGATATCCCTCTTATCTTAGAAAGCTTCTTTCTTTTAAAATTCATCTCATTTTTGCAATTGTTTCTCTTTAACTTGGTTTTACTAATTGTAGCTCTAAATCTCTTCTCATGTGACATTTTCGTCGGGTTGATTTATCTATGTCATCATGGTTTAGTTTTTTTAATTTTTGCTCGAATTTATATTTCAATTTATCTTATTTTAATAATAATAAATACTTCACCAATTTTGAAGTAATAATTTCTTTTTATATATCCTTAGCTATTTTGGTCGTTCATAACATATCAAAATGAGGATAATTGAGATGAAATAGACATCATTGGGCTCATTTTGATGTGCTTTATCCATTTGGAAGTTAATTCTTATATTTTTAAATGCTTTCTTTAATAGTGTTTTAGAGTGATTTCTAAAACATATCACTTTATATTTTATTTTATGCTTGAGACAATTACTCTTGATCTCTTTAACAATATGCAATGCAAAATTCATGCACAATTAACTCATTTTTTCAAATATTTTTACTTTGAATTGGTTATTCAGCTATGTAACACTACATCCCAACTCCTCAGTACCGTAGAATAAAACTTTCCCTTACTATTTTCCTCATTCATTCAATTTTTTCTTTTATATTTTATGTTATAATGTAACATGAAATCTCTTCATGTTAAACCTTTACATGTCATTGATTTGGTGATATTTCATTGATTCAATTTAACTTATTTCAACTTTAATAAATGTTTACTTAAATTTAAAATAATAATTTTTTATTATTATTAATGCTTATTTAGTATGGTGATTCATAGTATTTCATAACAAGGTCCAACCTCGACAAACTCTATTCAATTAAATATTTAGTTTTATATTTTTAAATATTTTATTTTTCTGGTTCTTATAATATTTTATGCGAAAATTTGATTCATACCTAACTTAATGATTATTGATGTTATACTCAATCTTCTCAATATCATAGAATGTAGCTAGCTTACATAAATTATCTCATTTCTTTAAATATTGTTCTCCAATTTTGTTATATCACAATATAAATATAAATCTACTAATGTTTGATCATAAGATGTCTTTAAATTGGTTATATTGTATTACTTTAATTTTTGTTATTTAAACTTTAAAATTTATTTTCTTTATATCAAAAAAGTTTTATTATTATATATTCTTACTTAATTTTGTAAGTTATTTTAAATCAAAATGAATTTTGTTTTTTATTTTTTTAACATTTGCTTTGGGCCCTTTCGAAAGACTTCTTGTTTAGTATATGTTTTGATGATTGATAATGTTACACTTGATCCCTTTTATATCTTTGAATGTAGCTTTTGCATACATTTTCTTATTTCTTCAAATTTTTTACTTTTATTTGTTATATTATAATGAAACTTCTAATTCTACTCTTGTGTCACCACTACATAGCTTTTATTTAGCTATATTATATTGCTTCAAATTATCTCATTTAAATTTTAATATACTTTTAGTTAATATTAAAAAAATAATTTGTCATTATTTTTTATTAGTTTTTTAATTCATAGTAATTCCAAATGAGATTTAGTGGAGACAAAATAAACATTGTTCAAGTTGTCTCAATATGGTCTATCCAATTAATTATTAATTTTTATAATTTTGAAAATTTAAATTCGTAGATTTTATGTGTGCTTTATCAAATATTTTTGTTTTTAACTAATATGATGAATAAGGTTCTTACACTTTATCTCCTTAGTATCATGAAATAGAACTTTATCGTACAATTTATTTCATTTTTGCAAATTTTTTGCATTGATATAGTTATATAATTATTTAATCTTAAATCTTGTCTCATTTGAGTTATACATATATTTTATTTTTTTTCTTATTATATTTTTGAAATTATCTCATTTCAATTTTAATATATATTTACATAATTTAAGAGTAATAATTTATTATTATAAATATTTATTTACTTTTTTAAATAGTATTAAATTAAAACAACATTTAATTGATACAAAAAAAATCATTAGACTAGTCTCAACAAGCTTTCTCTAGTTAAATAATCATTTTGAAACTTTTAGATATTTTTTCAATGGTTTCTTTAAGCTTCAAGAGACATTTTGATTCATACTTATTTGAAAAAAGATGCTTTACTCTATCTCCTTATTATCTTCAAAAAATCATGGTTTCATATAATTTATATAATTGTTTGAAATTTTTAACATTAATTTTGTCATAAGGATTTGGTTTAATTGTTATGAAACTCTAAATCTCCTCTTATGTGACATTTTTATTGATTTGATTTGGTTGCATTACTTTGTTTCAATTTATCTCATTTTAGTCTTAATATATAATAAATTAGTATTAAAAAAATAATTTATTTATTTTTTAAATTACTTGTTAAGTGGCAATAATTCTAAATGATGTCCTATGTATACAAAACAAGCATTATTACACTCACCTTGATGAGCATTATATTATTAAATATTTATTTATTATAATTTTAAACAATTTATTTTCTAGGGTTTTAGATACTTTTTTAAACATTTCAATTTGTATTTTATTTGATGATCGAGAATGTATCACACAATGCCCTTATTGTCATGGAAATAAACTTTTTGTATAATAAATCTCATTTTTCCAAATGTTTTTCTTAGTTTTTGTTAAATTATTCTAAAATTTTAAATATCGTTTTGTGTGATATTTATATCACTTTAATTCGTTTATATTACATTTCTTTAATTAATCTTAGCTTAGTAATTCTATAAATTTATTTAATAATAAAATAATAATTTATTATTTTTACTTTTATCTACTTTGGTTATTTAAACTAATTCCAAACAATCTTTTGTCAAGATAAAACAAATATTATTGGACTCATCTTATACAGCTCTATTTGATTAAAAAGTCATTTCTATATTTTCTAAGACTTTATTCCACTAGATTTTTTGCATAAATTATAAGATATTTTGATACAGTTTTTATTTTATGATTGAAGATGTTACTTTTAATCTTCTAAGTATTTGGATTTCAACTTTACTAAACAATTTGTCTCATTTTTTAAAATTCTTTGCTATGAGTTGTTTATATTAGTAAATAACTCTAAATTTACTGTCTTTTAACATTTATATCACTTAGTTTTATTACATTAGCTTATTTTTTTCTCATTTCATCATTGATATTAATTTTCTTGATATTAAATTTATAATTTATTATTATTTATACTTATTTACCATGGTAATTCATAGTAATTCCAAGTTTAAAATAAATATCCATTTTTTTATATTTTTAATGATTATAGTATGTAATATGAGAAATGTTTATTCATGTTTAATTTCATGATCATTGAATTCAACTTTCCCGTACAATGTTTCTGATCTTTTTAAATGTTTTCTAATTTGATTATAGTACTGTCTAACAAAAAATCTCTTCTCACATAATCTTTACATCACTCTAAATTTCTTATATTAGATTACTTCAATTTAAACTATTTGAACTTTAATATATATTTATTGAATACTAAAATAACAAATTTTCATTATTTATACTTATTTAATTTGAGAATTCATATTAATCATATGAGATGATAATGGAGAACAAACTAATATCATCAAACTTGTCATCATTAGCTTTATTAATTAAAGTTGCATACATATGTCCTAAAGTTGATTTTCAAGGTTTTGGCATATTTTACGAGACATTTTGGTTGTTTTTATCTCCTTAGTATCTTAGAATACAACTTTCCCAAAAAAATTATTTAAATAATTCAATCTTTTCACTTCAATTTTTTAGATTACTATGTAACACTAAATCTACTATCTAACTATTTCAACATCACATTGATTTGGTTATATTAAATATTTCCAATTTATGTAATTTTAATTTTGATATATATATTGGCTTAATATTAAAATAATAATGTTTTATTATTAATGATTAGTTAATTTGGTAATTTGAAGTAATTCAAAAAGTGTATTGATCACGATAAAAGAAATGCTTTTGACTCATATATATGATCTTTATCTAACTAAATATTTATTTTTATATTTTAAATGCCTTATTTCTAACATTTTTGTATGTTTTATAAGATATTTAAATTTGTACCTTATTTGACAATTGTTGTTATATTCTATCTGATTGGTAACAAGAATTCAACTATCTTACACAATTTATCTCATCTATTCAATGTTTTCTCTTTAATTTTACTATATTACTAACTCTAAATCATTTCTTGTGTGACCCCTACATGTCTTTGATTTCATTATAATGAATTATCAATATTTTTCTCATTTTACCTTTAATATTTATCTGCTTAATATCTAAAAAAAATTAATTATTATTTATAATTTTTATTTTAGTAATTTTTAGTAATTCTAATCAACATCTGATCAAGAGAACAAAAACATTGTTGGAATCATCTTGAAAAGTTTTAGTGAATTAAATATTCATTTTTTATGTTTTGTTTTTTTTATTTTCTTTAATTTTGGAATGCTTTGGAGTCATTTCAATTCATAATTGATTTTGATAATTGACAATCTCACACTCAATCACTATTGTAGCTTCGAATGAAGCTTTTCAAGATACTTTATCTACTTTTTCAAATTTCTTACTTTAATTTGGTCATATTACTATGAAACTCCAGTTCTCCTCTCTTGCAACCTTTTGATCTTATTAATTTAGAAATATTATGTTACCTGACTATATCATATTTCAGTAATAAAAATATTTTCCCTTGTTTTAGATATATTATTTTATAATTCTAAATCTCCTCTAACGTGACATATACACCTCTTTGATTCACTTATATTATATTTCTTAAAATTATATCATTTGATTCGCTTATCATTTACGCACATATATACCTCGGTGATTTGAACTAATTCCTAACTAGGTTTAAATGACACAAAACAAATGTAGTGGGTATCATCCTGGTGTGCTTTATCCATTTAAATTTTCATTTTTGCATTTTTAGAAACATTGTTTAGTATGTCTTTGGCATGATTTATGAGATATTTCCATTTGTGGCTTTAATAATAGAGGATGTCGCACTCAATCTCTTTACCAACTTATTGTGTAACTTTCCCATAAAACTTATCTCATTTTATTAAATATTTTATTTTTTATTTGATTATATTATAATCAGACACTACTTTTATCATTTGAACTTTTCATTGCTTTGATTTGGTTTTGGTTAAATTACTTTGATTTATCTAATTTCAACTTTAATACATATTTACTAAAAGTTTGAACAAAAATTAATTTTTCTTCACACTTTTTTGCTTTGGCAATTCATAAGAATTCTGACCAAGGTTTTTTTGAAATGAAATAAATATCAGTAGACTTGTCACGATGAGGTATATAATTTTAAATATTTGCTTCCATAATTTTAAGAAATTTATTTTGTAATATTTTTGCATGATTTAAGAGACATTTCAAATCTATATATTTTACCCTAAAATCTTAGTGAATCATCTTATCATGGTTGAAGTTTGATACCCATCTAACTATGACCATTTTTTAGCTTTTGATGTTCAACATCCCTATTTTCCCAATAAATAACTATTCCATTACTAAATTCAATAAACTCCTTACATAGATTAAAGTTAACATTATCATAAAGTTTCTACTTTAAATTATACTTTTCTAATCTAGCTTGAGCTTTGTGGAGTAGTCTACATTGTAATGTTCTAGTTCACCTTAATGTTATTTCTCATAATCATAGTCTTATATTAGTTAGGATAGTCAATAACATGAACAATCTTTACTTTCTACACAAAGAACAAAAACTTATGGTAGCTCTCCTTATTGTAACTTGCTAATTTTGGATGGTCTATCTATACCTTATTTTCATGAATGTTGCCTACAATCATTTAGAATTGATGAGTAATCACCAAAGTCTATAGGAGAACACCTTGATTTTAGTGACAATATTTTTAACACCAAAGACATTTTTCTTTAATGTGATAGGTACCTTCCTCCCAAAATTCTAATGGAAACCATTATGGTTGTTTAGCCTTTTTCAGAAGAATTTTACCATTATTATTTTGACTCATTTTATAATAGATTTTTGTGGAACCAACACCATTAAGAGATAAGTGGGTATTGAATTTAACACACTTTATATAGTCATTTGTTATTCAATTAAATCAAATATTCTTTACATGTTTTTTATGATGTATTAGTACATTGATGTTTATTTCCCCATTAAAGACCTTGATTCTAAGATCTTTCAAAGATGAAGATCTGTTCACAAAGCTTTTCTTGGTCTTAATTAAGTTTACCTTCTTTTGATGGGCTTTATCTAACAAAATCATCTACCTTATTGTAGAATAATTCTCTAACCTAACATTTATAGAATTAGGCATAAAAATACATTTTAAATATAATTTCCAAACTACTACAAAGATGGCGATGTCACCAAGAAATGAGGGATAGGTAATATGTACACAACATCTTGGGGTTGATAAGTTGTCTATTTCACCACTAGAATGTATGATCCATATTCCATGACATAGGGCCTCAGCAACAATATTAATTAACCAGGTGAAATGGGTTCTCCTTACTTCACGCATGTAGTTTTGGAAAATACACGTGGGCATCCATTAACAATGATTGAGTATCTACTAAAATGAGTGTAGTTTTTAACCAGATATATAAATTCAGTTGAATCTGAATGCTTCTAATACATTGAATAAAAATTAACAATTGAGATCATTAAATTGTCGCAATTCTTCATTGATTCAACTCTTCAATACATTAAATTTGTTAGCAATGTTTCTCCCTTTAATAAATTCAAACTATGTTTTGTATTATTTTTGTAATTCTATTCGCAAGGACTTTTGGTGAAGATCTTACTAACAAAGTTGTAGAAACTAATTAACTTAAAGTTGTTAAATGATCATATAGTTTATGATTTTGGAATTTGGATGGTACATATTGTTGCTGTAGATAAAGTAATTGGGCATCCACAAAACAATTATTATATGGCAAGTTGAAGATTTGGCATGATAGTGTCCCAATATTTTTTGTAGAATAGTCTAATGAATCAACTTAAGCCTATAGTTGCCATAAAAATAAGTCCTTCCACCACACTCTTCAGCTCTTCATTGGTTCTCTTTTAATAAGACATGGTATGCAGTGTTAGAACCTTTAAGTAGCTTTGTAGTTACAATACCCTCTTAAGCTTGATCATGGATTTTGAATGTTTTGAATGGCCTCTCGAGTTATCTAATCCTTATCTTTCATCCAATTTGCATCCTTGTTTTGAAATTTGTTAATAGAAAGCTTCACGCTACTGGAAGATATTGATTAGTGAAACGCTTTTTAATTTGACTCTCCTTCATTCATTCACTTAACACTTGCTTTTAGTTTCTAATATAGTATCGCTTTAGCTTGGTAATAGTTTAAATCTACCTGTGAATGGGAACTTAATTAAAATATATAAAGATTAATTTTTAAATGGTCACATGAGTCTTCAAATGTTTTTCTCGTGTTAATCTGACCTCAATTTAAATTACAGTGAATTAACAAAGTAATTAAAAATAAAAAAATAAAATAATATATATTTTATTTTAATTTTAAGTAAAAATGTATTAAAGCTATTGTGAGATATATTAAAACAATATAATAAAACTATATCAAAGTAATATAAATATCACATAAGAGGATATTTAGATTTTTCATATAATAAAACTAAGTGGAAGAGAAAAATTAGAAGAAATGAGATAAATTATAAGACAAAAGTTACATTCCAAGAAACTAACGAGATTCAGTTTGTAATTCTATTAACTATTTAGTTGCATATAGCTCATTGAGTTCAATGACTTTTGTTTCATCTTGACTAGATGTCCCTTGGAATCACTATGAATTATTAAAGAAAAAATAATAAATAAATATTTTAATATTAAGTATATATATAGATATTAAAGCAAAAATAATGTAAATTGAAACAATATAATATAAAAGAATCAAAGGCTTGTAAAGGTTACTTGAGAGGAGATGTAGACTTACAAATATAATCAATTCAAAAGGAAATCTTTTGAGATATAATATAAATTATAATATAATGCCACATTTCAAGGCACTAAGGAGATCAAGTACGACATCCCTAATCAACAACTAATGCATGATCGGAAATGTCCAATAAAATATGCAAAAATTCTAGAAAATAAAAGAAATAAAAATACAAAAGTGAATATATAATTGAACAAAGCTTGATGAGAGGAGTTCAACAGCAATTATTTTATCTTAATAAGTCTGTATGTTTAATTACTATAAATTACAAAATTAAATAATTATAAAGTATAATAAAATTTATTTTAATATCCACTAAATAAACTGAAGAACTTGAATTAAGTAAATGACATACTATGATACAACCAAACCAAACAAGCTAAAAAGATACATAAGAGGAAAATTAAAGTTTCATATTGATTTAACTAAATTAAAGAGAATAAATTAAAGAATTGAGATAACTTTTACCAAAAATGCTACATTACAAGAAACTAATGAGATAGATTATCAAGTTCTCGATCATCAATTTAATTGGAAATCATAATTTCTCATATAGTGAATCAAAATCATAGGAAAATTAAATTACACATATAAAAACTTATATTTGACAGCACTCACCAAGACATGACTAACAATATTTGTTTCATCTTGATCAGAATTTATTTAAACTTATTGATAATTAGAAAAATAAGTAATAATAAATATAAATAAATTATTTTTTAATATTATGTAAATATATATTAAAGTTGAAAAGGGATAAATTGAAGCAATGTGATATAATAAAATCAAACACATGTAAATGTCACATGAGAGAATATTTTAAGTTACACTTTAATATAACCAAATCAAAGAAAAACTTTGGAGAAAATAAGATAAATTGCATAATAAGACTACATTTCAGGTTGCTAAGGAGATCAAGTGTAACATTCTCAATCATCAAATCATGTATGAATTAAAATATCTCAAAAATCATCTAAAGCCTTAGAAAATAGCATATTTAAAAGATTTTAATTGAATATTTAATTTGATATAACTGTTTGGGGTTAGTTTAATGACATTTGTTTCATCTAAATTAGACCTTATTTTGAATTACTTCAAATTAGTGATGTAAATAAGTATAAGTTAAAGCAATGTAATATAATAAAATCAAAGTGATATAAATGTCACACCATAGAGAAGATTTAGAGTTACATAGTATTATAAATATGTCAAAGAGAAACATTGGAAGGAAGGAGATAAATTTTATGGCACGATTCTTTCCAATGAAATATCAAAATCAAGTGTGACATTCTACATCATAATATTAGGAATAATTGACATCGTCTAACAAGTTGTGTAAAAATAATAAAAAATAAAATTATTAAAGAAATGAAAAACTTGTTAAAACTTGGATAGAGCTCATAAATACAAGTCAATTGACTTTTGTTTCATCCCGAACAAATGACTTTTTAAATTAATGTGAATTACCAAAGTAAAAATGCATAAAAATGATAAATAATTATTTTAATATTAAATAATTATATATTAAAGTAGAAGTGATGGAACTTGAAATAATATAATTTAACCAAATTCGTAACATGTAGAGATCATACATGAGGAGATTTTGAGTAACATATAAATAAAACCAATTCAAAGTTAAAAAAAATTTAAGAAAATGAGGTAAATGATACTAGAAAGTTGTATTATAAGATATTATAGACATCAAGTGTAACATTTTTAATCATCAAATCTTGTGTAAATTGATATTTCATAAAACATAACAAAAATTTAAAAAATAAAATATTTTAAAATATTAGTGAAATATTTAACTCGACAAAGCTCATCAAGACAAGTCTAATGACTTTTGTTTCACCTTAATCGGACCATGATATTGGCATTACGATAAATTACCTAAGTAACAAAGCATAAATTATAATAAATTGTCTTTCAATATTAAATAAATATATAATAAGGCTAAAAATGAAATAAATTAAAGTAATATGATCAAACTAAATAAAGAGATATAAAGATAACATAAGAGAAGATTTAGAGTTACAAAGAAAAATAATAAAGTTTAAAATAAAATATAAAGAAATGAGAAAAATTATAACGAAAGGCTAAATTCCAAGAAATCAATGAGATTAAGTGTAACATGCTCAATCATAAAATAAAATAAGAATTTTAATATCCCATGAAGCATGCTAAATTAATAAAAACTATTTAAAAATTTATAAAAACAAAAATTTAATTAGATAGAGCTCGTCAATAAGTGTCTAACAACATGTATTTCTTCTCGATTATAAGTCTTTTAGAATTATTTTTAATTTCCAAAGTAAAAAAGCATAAATAATATCAAATTATTATTATAATATTAGGTAAATATTAATTAAAGTTAAAATTAGATAAATAGAAGCAATGTAATATAACCAAATAAATGACATGTTGATGTCACAAAACAGGAGATTAAGAGTTGCATAGTAATATAGAAAAATAAAAACATGTAATAAATTTTTAATTAAAAGCCAATTACAAGAAGTTAACTATATTAAATCCAACATCTATGGTAATAAATTCAGATAAAAATCAAACTTTCTCATAAAGCATGAAAAAACCATAAAAAATAAATATTTAAATTATAAATTGAATATTTAATTAGTAAGAGCCAATCAAGTCAAGTCATATAATGCTTTGTTTATCTCGATTAAACCTTTCTTGGAATTACCACAAATCTAAAAATTAAATATGCATAAATAATAAGAAATTATTATTTTTGTATTAAGTAAATATATAATAAAGTTTAAATTACATAAATTAAAAAATTTAATATAACCAAATCAAAGTGATAAAAATATCACACAAAGGGAGATTTAGAGTTTCATTATAATATAAGCAATTGAATAAGAAAACTTTGTAGAAATGAGATAACTTGTATTACAAATTTGCATTGCAAGAAAGTATGAGATCATGTGTGAGATCTTAGATTGTTAAATCAAGTACGACAAAAAAATTTCATAAAATCAGGTGACAATTGAAATATCTCATTATATAAGTTAAAATAGCATATCATTTCAAATAATAAAAATTAATATTTAATAGGATAAAGCTCAATGACATTAGTTAAACAAAGTTTTTCCATTTTGATCAAAGCATGTACTAAATTACTATAAATTACAAAGGTAAATTAGGGAAATAAAAATGATATTCAATTGGATATATTTTATCAAGATAAGTCAAAAGATATTTTTCATCTTAATTAGATTTTGTTTGGATTTATCGTGAATTATAAATTTTAATAAGAATAAATAATAATAAATTCATAATTTAACTATACGTAAATGTCTATTAAAGTAGAAATGGGGTAAATGAAGTTAATGTAATATAACAAAATCAAAGCCATTTATAGGTCTCATGAGAAGAGAAATAAGGTTTTAGAGTAATATACCCAAATAATTAATGCAAAGAATTTGAAAAAATGAGATAAATTTAACGAGAAAGTTGCATTAAAAGATACTTAGGAGATTGAGTGCAAAATCTTTGATGGTAGAATAAGGCACAAACCAAAATGTCACATAAAGCCTACCAAAATCTTAAGAAATAAAATATTTAAAACATTTAAAAAAAATTAATTCGACAGAGCTTGTCGAACAACTCAATCGATGTTTGCATCGTAATAATTAGATGTCAATTAGATTTTCTATCAATTATATTAAAAATGATCATAAAAATTATAAAATTATTATTTTAATATTATGAAAATATATGTAAATTTCAAGTGAGATAAATTGAAGCATTAGAGTTAACCAAATCAAAATATACCAAATCAAAAAAAAAATTTTGATGAAAAGAGATAAACTACCCAAAAAAGTTACATTCCATGGTACTAATGAGATAGAGTGTAATATCCTTAATCATTAGATCATGAACAAATCAAAATATGTATAAAGAATGAAAAAATCCTAAAAAATTTTAAAAATATATTAAAATAATATTTAAAATGATAGAGTTTATCAAAACAAATCCAACAATATTTATTTCATCTCGATCAAATGTTTCTTTGAATTATAGTGAATTAAATATTTAAATAATCATAAATAGTAATAAATTGTTATTTTTATATAAATAAAATATATAATAAAGCTAAAATGACTAAGCTAGAAGTATTGAAGTATAAAAGAATAAAATTGAAGTGAAGTCATACAAGATGAGATCTAGAGTTACATATTTTTTATAAACTAATCATAACAAAAAATTTGAAGAAATTAAGAAAAATTAAATGAGATTGTTACATTCTAAGATACTAATGAAATCGAGTATAACGTACTCGATCATCAAATTAGTTTGAATTTCAAATGCCTTATAAATTGTGCTGATATACTCAAAAAATATTTAAAATTTTAAAAATAAATATTTTATTAGGTAGAGTTAATGGAGATGAGTCCAAATGTGTTTATTTTTTCTTGATTAAGCCAATTTTGGAATACTACTAATTACAAAAGTTAAAAAACATAAATAATTATAAATTAATAATTTAGTTATAAGTAAATATATATTGATGTCAAAATGTGGTAAATTAGAGTAATTTCTAATAAATTTATCTTAATATTTCAAATTTTTTATTTTGATTTGGATATATTATTATGTAATTGTTGTTATCCTTTAATGTGAATTTTATAATTATTGGATTTTGTTAGAAATAGTGCTTCAATTTATATCATTTAAACTTTAATATATATATATATATATATATATATATTTTTACATACTATTTAAATAATAGTTTATTATTATTTATGATTATTCATTTAGATAATTGATAAAATAATCTCAACGAGCTCTATCTAATTAAATATTAATTTATATAATTCAAAAAATTTTATTTTTTATGATTTTTGCACTTCTAATGTAAACTTTTTGGTGATGTTTTATTTGACAATTGAGGATGTTAGGCTTGATCTTCTTAGTATCTTAGAATGTGATGTTTTCATAAACTTTGCATAAGTTATTCAAATGTTTTGCTTTTATATGTTTATATTATTTTGAAACTCCAATTCTCTTCTCTATATGAACTTTACAGCATTTTTATTTTATTATATTACATAACTTCAATTTATATCATTTTAGCTTCATTATATATTTGCTTAATATTAATATAATAATTTTTACTACTTTTTTATTATCCTTCATAATTTTCTATAGTTCCTAATGAGATCTAATAGAGTCAAATTAAATGTAATTGAACATGCATTAATGAGTCCTATCACACTAAATATTCATTTTTTAGTTTTTAAAAGCTTTTTATTTTTTAGTATTTTGATAGGAGTTATTAGACATTTTAATTCACAATTGATTTAATAATCGAAAATATTACATTATGTCTCCTTAGTATATTAGAATGTAATTTTCTTGGCATAATTTATCACCTTTTGTTCAAACTTTTTTCTTTATGTAGTAAAATTGCTTAAATATCCACTTTTGTCTCCTATACAACAATACTAACTTGTATTGTTAATTGCTTCAATTTATCTTATTTTAGCTTTAATATTTATTTATTTAATATTAAAATAATAAGTTATTTATTTTTGTGCTTATCTAATATTATAATTCATAAAAATTTCAATTGAAATGTATTAGAGACAAAACAAAAATAGTTAGAGTCATGTCAATAAGCTTATCTAATTAATTATTCATTATGATATTCATATATTTTTTCTTAGTATTTTGCATGATTTATGAGGAGCTTTTATTTGTATCTAATTTAATAATTGAGACTGCTAACCCCATTCCCATTTGTATCTTAGAATGTATGTTTCTCATATAATTTACCTTATTCCATCAATTTTTTCACTTTAGTTTAATATCCTACTTAAACCATTTGTTAATTAAAGAAATATAATATTCTATTTTTCAATCATTTTTAATTAAATCTTAATAATGCATCCACACAAAATTTTATGTTAAACTAATTGTTGAACTTTGACTAAATTTAAAAAAAATAATTTTGTTGAAAATTTTAAAACTAAAAAATTACCTTAAGTTACATCCCAAGCATGTGCTTAGGTGTAATCTCTCAGGTCTTCCAAGCTCGAACAAGCATATGCAAATCTCTAGTCAATAGACAGGTGGAACAAAATCTAGTTGAGCACAATCTTATCAACTATGCATAATGATTGAGCTGAGCAAAACTCAAAGTATGCAAATGAGCCATCATCTAATGCTTCGTCATGATTAACCTATAAAGCATATGAGTGTCATAGGTGATGAATTCTTAAGCACACAAGGAGGGAGACAACCTTATGTAATGGCATGAAATATGGCCTTTATGAAATCCATATAAATTAAAAAAATCTTTTAATAGTCTACAAAGTAGTACTATTACTTTCTACTGTCATAGACCTTGAAACAAGCATAAATCATCACCATCTAATCATAGGTCAGATGTTCGATGCTTGACCTGCATCACTCACTCAAGCCTCAAATTTTGACGATTAAGATCTCTAGCTTGTCCAAATTTATTCCATCTAATTTCATATGTTTTATCTTTAATTTGATGGTATAAATCTCTCTAAATTGAATCCTTTTGTCAAAATCTAATCTTTCTTTATTATTGATGAATTAAGCAATCAAATCACAACCAACTTGGTCGAATAGCTCAGGTCAATTCCATCTTGATCTAACCGTCCATAATTCATCCACTATTGCATCCTTTGATATAAGAGTCTAGAATCACTCCAATTAGATCTATTGGTCGTAGTCAATCCCTCTTAATGGCTAATTAATTAGCTTTTTTGTGTGTTGTTGCATGCAACCTTTTTAGAATAATTTTTAAGTCATTTGGAAAAGCTTTTTGTGTTGTTTGGTAGAACTTTGTAAATAACTTCTACAAAACTTTGTGATGGCTATAACCAAAGGCCTTCTATATAAATTTAACCTTTATTCATGAAATAAAGAATGAATATGAAAAAAATTTTAACTCTACTGGGGTAAATTTTCTAGCTACACTTTTGACATACTATTAATCAAAATTTTAAATTTTTTGAGCTAAGTCTAAACCTTCTAGGCTTTCTTTTCTAGAGTTCTCTTCATAATTTTGAGCACTTTTTATCTTTCTATATTCATCAACATGAATAAGAAAATTTTTATGTTTTTATTATAAATTTATTTCTTGTTACATTTTTATTTTTCATTTGGATTAGGAGGCCTGACAATTACGAAAGCCAAAGTTTAATTTGATCTTGTAAAAAGTTGTGTTGAGGTTGAGCTTGCAAAAGCCCATATTATAGTTGAACTCACAAAAAAGTAGCAGATCAGAGGTGAACGGCCAGAAAAAACTTTAAGTTAGTTAGAGATAAAACATAGAGAAAAACCTCAAGTATTAACTCTTTGGTTGTGAAGTTTTTCTGGACTTCGATTGGGGATGCACGTTGGTTCCAGTTTCAATAAACCACTTAAAACTTCTATATACTATTTCAAGATTTATTTTTTATTTTTCTTAATCATAAAAATTATAAATTAATATATTTATAAATCAAAGTTTTCTATTAACATAAAATTCTTTTATAAATCAAAGTTTTCTATTAACAAAAATATTTAAAATACATATGCACACAAGTGCACTCACATGCACATGCAAATACACACATGTATTCACAGCTACACATACAAGCTCATATGCACAAACACACACATACATGCACAAATATATGCACACACACACATGCATACACCCACGCACATGCACACAAACACGTGCACGTCCATACCCATACACACAAAAGAACACAGACATACACATGTACACTCACACGCACACATTCTTACAAATATACACATCAACAAACACATAGACATATACACACATGTGTTCCCATTTACACACACACTAACACAAGCACAACAACATAGACACACACATATACAAAAACACATGCACATTAACACACACAAATGCATACATGTGCACATGCACACATGTGTTCACACATATATGCATAAACAAAAAAAGACACTAGTACACAAAGATGCACAAACACAAACATGCACGTGCACATGCACACATACACACATTGACATAAATGCTCACAAACAAACACATATGCATTGAAATATGCAGGTAAAAAAGCACTCATAAATATGAACACAAACACATGCTTGGACATACATGTACACAAACACATATGTGCACACACGTACACATTATAGACACACATGTGCATAAATACACAGGCATTATATACAAACCCACATGCACACATGCATACACGTATAATCGCACATGCGCACACACACATACACACTTACACTCACAATCACAAAATTATTCATACACACACAAACAATGGCACATGCATATAATGACACACACACACGTACACAAACACAGACACATGCATCCAAACACACAAAAACACATGCACACACATGTATGCACATACACACATGAACACACACAGGCCTATAAGCACAAACATGCACATATATACACATGCACACACACACACACAGATATATGCACACTCACATTCACACACATAGACATGCTTGCATAGGTGCATGCATAGACTAACATGCACATGCATAGGCACACACGAACACCCAAACAAGCATAAACATGCATAGCAGCACACAAACAAACACACATGCACATAGACATACACACACAAATGCACACAAGCATACACAATCTCACAAACACACCAAGTTGACAAGCTTGCACACATGCATAAATGCACAAGCACAAGCACAAATGCATGCATACAAAGAAACATGCATGAACACACACACACACACAAACACACAAGTGCACACACACACTAAGATGCATGCACACACAAACATACACACATACGTGCGAATGCATGCACATGAACACTCTCGAATGTGATTGCACACACAAACACAAAATCATAAATATGCACACACACACACAATCACACACACATGCATGCACACACACATATATAAAAACATGCACATAAATGTACACTTACATGAACACCCATATTCATAGATTTGCATGCACCTCCCAAAAACCACATCCACGCACACACACACACACACACAAAAATGCATGTGCACACACACAAATGAACATACAAGTACACATACATCCACACAAACTCACATGCACAAAAATCACACACACATGCACACACACCGATAAACACACATCCCTACACATACATGCATGCATGCACACAAACTCACAGAACCACACATGCACAAACACATATGCACACACTGATATGCACGTGCACACATGCACACACATTCACTTAAATGCATGCATAGACACACACACACACATGCTCTAGTATACACCAATGCACCCACACACTCACATAAGGAAACCACACACAAAGATACAAACATGCACATACTCAGATGTATGCAAATTCAAAAACATTGAAATACAATCTCACACACACATGCATGCACACACACCAATGTGACACAAACACACATATGCACACACACCAACACAAAATAAATACATGCATGCACACAAACACATATACACACATTTACACACAAACAAAACATGCATGCACACACACTTATGCATACAGACATGCACAAACACACACATGCACATGCACATGAACACAAAGGTTCACAAGTTTGCAGGCATATGCACGGACATAAACACACATACTCGTAAACATGCATGCAAACACATATATACACACACACACACACTGACATGTGTGCATAATCAGACACATGCACAAGCACACACACATACATGAACGAACACACACTTATGCTAACTTGCACACTCAAAAAAAGTACTCATGCAAACACACACACACATACCTACACACACCCAAACACATATGCACATGTGGAAAGTCACACACATATAAGCTCATGCACTTACAAACACATACACACACACACACATACATACACATATGCACGTAGTCATAAACTCACACATGCACACAAACACAAACTCACATGCATTCGCACACATACACACATATGCACACATGCACATGCACATAGATGTGCACATATACATGTCACACACAACAACAAAGCAACACATAGAAACACACACATGCATAGGCACACACACAAACACACATAAAAGAACAAACATAGGAACACATAGACCTATGCAAAACTTTGCATGCAAACACACACATGCACGCACAGACATGCACAAACATGCATACACACAAATCACATGAGGATTTGCACAAACATGTGCACAAAGACACATTCACCAGCACACAAGCACACACATGGATTCAAAGCACAGTCAAACACATACACATGTTGTTGCACATACACGCACACACTCACACACAAAATCACACCAACACTTATCTACACACTCACCCTCTAACATATGCACACACCTAAATAACACCCACACACTCACACAACTACAAACACATGCAGACACACACATGCACATGCACATGCACTCACATGCACCCACATACACATATATGCATGCACACGTACAACCACATACATGCACACATGTACACATTCACACTTGCACTCACACACAAATGAACAAATACATGCATGCACAGGCACAAGCACACATATACTCGTGCATGCATGTGGATAGACACATAGTGCACAAACAAGTGTTTGCACACACATGTACACACACTTGCACACTGACACTCATGCATATAAGCAAACACACTCATACGACTACACTTAAGCACACAAGAAAACATGACACACACACACATGTAAACATGTGTGAACACATACAGACACACATAAACATACACATTCACAAAAACATGTGTGCTCCCACACAAAAATACAAACTAATATGACTCACACACATGCATGCACACAAGCACAAGTAAACATGCACACTCATATGCAGACATGTATGAATGCTTACACACTGACATGATATGCACACACACACACATGAGTACGTAGAAAAAAGCACATACACACACATATGCACATGCACACTCACACAAACAAACTTGCATGAACAAACGTATATAATCACAAAGCTTCGCACACACATGCACATACTCTTGTATGCACTAGAAGATAGATTTACATACACATAGGCACCCACACATGCACAGATGCACATGTATGAACAAACATGCACACTTAAGTATGCTCAAGCACAAAAGTAAGTGACAACACACACACGTTTGCACACATATACATAGGAGCAAGCCCACATACCTAGATACATAAATGTACACACACAGACATGCACAATGACATATATGCAAAGAAAGACACATCGCACCCATAAAATTTCATGCAAACAGACACATAGAAACACATGCATGCACATATATGCATATGCACACACAAACAACCATATGCACACATAAATGCACTCATACATGCGCACATCTACACAGCTACACATCACACACACAAATGTACTCAAACATGCATGAATACCCATGCACATGCACATACAAATGCATAGACATTGAGACACGTGTACACAAGTGTGCACACTTGCACCCACACATACACACATTCATATAATAACTTGCACACACATGAAAACAAATACACACATATGCACACACAAACACAAGCATGCACACATAGACACACACATATGCATGCACATGACCATAAAGAAGCAATAACACAAGCAGACACACAAGCACACATATATAAAAATACAAAAATGCACATACACACACAGATGCACACACCCAAGCACATATGTATGGACACACTCACACAAGCACACACACATACATGCTCATGCACACACATGCACAAACACACATGCATGCACACAAATGTACACACTCATGCAAACATGCACACACACATGCATATAAAAATGAAAGCAAACACATGCACATATATGAGTGCACACATGCAAATACATGCACATATATGCACAAAAGCACAAGAAAAACACATGAACACACGCATGGATGCACACCCACATGCATACACAGACGTAAATTCATGCACACACACATGCACCCACATGGATATATTCATACACAAGCAAACACACATACACACACACACATAAGCATACATGCACACATTCACATGCACACATGCATACACAGACAAACCCACAAACACAAATGCCTACACACGCATGCACCCACACATAACCGCACACATGTGCACACAGATGCTGTAAAACCCTACACACACACGTATAGATGAACTCATGCACAAATATAGACACAAAACACACACCCGTGCACATACAAAACTTTCCACAAACATACATTCACACAAATACACACTCATACACAAGAATGCAAACACGTGCACAAACATATGCAAATGCATGCACACATTTTGATGCATACATGCATGCACATAGATACACTCACATAACTAGATATGCACACACATACTCACATGCATGAAAACACACACATAAACACACAAACATTCACACACACATGTGCACAAACACACACTCACAGACAAACGTGTGTAGTTGTATGCTCACACACATGCACATAGCATGCATAAATGCACACAAACATACACTTTTATGCACACATATATACACAAACATGCAGGCACACAAGCACACACATGTATGGGCATTTGCACACACATGTACACACATATACACACATGTTTACATGTACATACGTAAACACAAAAAAAAATAGACATGCACATGAACCCATGGATACACATAAATATACATAGACACATGCACAAGCATGCATGTACACACACACACATAAGCATAAACATGCCCAGAAACACAAACGCACACACACGCATGCACTCTCCCACACACACTTTTGTGCATGTGCACACATATATATGCACACACACACACACACACACTTATGCACACACACACATGCAACACAAATGCACACACCCACAAAACCAGACATACAAGCACGTACACACACATTCATGCACAAGCACATGCAAACACACATGGCATGCTTGTAGACACACACACAAGTATGCATATGTATGCTCATAACCACACTTACACATGCGCACATCCATGCACACACATGCATCCACACTAACACACACTCACCCACACAATCACACACACTTAGGAACATGCACAGATATGCAAATGCGCATACATGTACACACAAACAAGAGCACATGAATAGTCATATAGACAAGTCAAAGCATACACACACACATGCATGCATAAACACTAACACACTCACAAATCAATGATCACACATATGCAAGCACTAACACACACATGCACACATATGCACACATGAATATACAAAGAAAGACACACACACACACACACATATGTAGGCAGGTGCACACACACTCATACACGCGCACACACACACACCTACAAATACACTCACACACAATATGCACACACGCAAACATGCATGCACATGAACACAATGATGCCAAAACATATGATGCACTCAGACTCACACATACACATGCATGTAGACACACACACACACAAACGCATATAGAAATTCATGCACATAACTATACACATATGCATACACACACACACACACACATAAATACATGCACCAACAAACACATACACCCATAGGTGAACACATGTTCATGTACATCCACACACACACAAACACACACATACATGTATAAGCACACAAATAAACCCAAGCATGTGTGCACACATGCATGCTAAGGTACACATGTATACACAAACACATCCCTTCAAAAACTTGGCCACATGCATGCACAACACGCAAAACATGCACATGCTTGTGTACAACCAATTTTTTGTACACACATAGAAACACGCATTCACATATACACACTCACATGCATGATAACAGGCAACACACACATGTAAACATGCATTCACATGCACAAGCAGGCACAAACACCCATGCTTGTACAAACACATGCACATGAATGCATGCATACACATATGCACATGCACACATACATGCTCAAAAACTATACAAATGCAAACACACATAAGTACACACATGTGCATAGACATACATAAATAAATGCACACACTGACACACCCTCTTATGCGAACACAGACATGAATAAGCAAACTAAAATACACACATGCATATCCATAGACATATACATGCACACACACATGCACATGCACACAAAAAACACACACATGGACACTTATGCACACTTATGTATACACACATGCACACACACACACCCAAGCTATCATAAAGACCCACACATAAAAACAAACTAGTCATAAACAAAAATGCACACTAATGCTTGCACACTTGCACAACCCAAGCACACGCACCCGCCTACGCATGCACTCTCCCAAGAACACACACACACATAGGTAAACACAAACACACAAATAAAAATGCACGTGTACACACATGTGCACCAAAGAATGCACGCGCATATGCACACAAACACACACACAAGCACCTGTACACAAAAGCATACACACATGCACAAGGACACCTAGACGTACACATAGAGTCAAACAAATAAGCACACACACATGCATAAAGGCACAAACCACATGCACACACACACACGAATGCACACAAACATAAACACATGCACACACACACACATGTAGACAGACATACAAACATGTATTCACATCCATGCACACACACACACATATGCACACATATGCACACAAACACACACACTTGCACACTAACATACACACATGCAAGCATGCATGCATGCACACAAATAAACACACCAAGACATTTAGAAGCATGCAAACATAAGCATACACACATAAACATGTTTGCACACGCACATGTGCACCTACACACATGCACATATGGAAACACACATATGTACATAGATGCAAACAAGCACACATACATGAACACACATGCACCTACAAATGTACTCATATCCACACACAATCACACATGCATGCACACGCATACACACACAAACACACAACCACCATGCACAAGCACACACACATACAGGCACATGCAAACATCCACATGCACACCCACCCACACACACACACATATATATATATATGCACACACATACACATAGGCACATGTAATCCCAATGAATAAAAACATATACTTGCATGCACCTATGTGTATGGCACACATGCAAAAACACACATGTATACATACACAAAAGCATGTGTAAACATGCATACCTAAAAACGTGTCAAAAAAATACACACAAACACATAGTTGTATACTCACACAAACATGCACACGCATGCACACATGTACACATACATGCACATGCAAAAACACACATGCACATACACACACATACACATAGACCCACCCACCCACACATGTCCACTCATGCACACACACAAATACACACACACACACACACAAACATATGCAAAAATACACATACACACATGCACATATTCATGTGCATGTAAACACACATGCATGCACGATCACACAAACAAGCACACATACATATGTACACACACTTGTAAACACAAGATCTCGCAATGTACACACATAAACATGCATGCACATAACCCCAGTACACACATGTACACACACACATATTACCTCATGCACCCGTACATACAAATGCACACATGCACACACATAGGCACACATATACATGCCAGCAAACACACGCACGTAGTAGACAACATACAATCTCACAACCATACACACACATACGCACACATGCGTCTATAGATGCAAGCACACATGCATGCAGACACACACATGCATAAACACACATTTACACAGATGTGCACACACACACATGCAAACCCAAAAATAAACATGCACACACACATGCTCACATTCACACACGTGTTTATGCATACCCACATACATGCACATGTACAAAAACACATGCATACACATATATATATTTATATATGCACATGCACAAGCACACATGAACATACACACAAATGTAAGCACATGCACAAACACTATACAAGTGAACATAAACATGTGCATGCACACACATGATCATGTAAACACAAAAATATGCACACATTTAAGCACATATATGCACATGTACACACACACACATATACATTTGCATAGGCATATGCATAAGCAAACAAACATTTAAACAAACATCCACACAAGTATGCATGCATATAGACATGCACATACTTAATCATACACATGCACACATGAGCACACAAATGATCAAAGATATGCACAGATGCATGCACACAAAGATACATAACATGCACTTGTGCACATGCATCCAACAAACCCACATGGGTGTGCATGCACACAAACACACAATGCACACATACACACATAAACACAAACACACAACCACACACATGAACACACACACACACCTATATCTCACTCAAGCATACACACATAAACACAATCACACAACCACACACACATAAGCACACACATATGCATACACACACACCCACACACACCCACATCTACACCCACACATACACTCCAACACACACACACATGCACATGCACACATGTACAAAACATGCCTTCACACACACAAGAACACAAAAACACATGCATGAATGTGCATAGACAAATGCACAAATATTCACCCACCCACTTACAAACACACACTTGCACATGTATGCAGCCATGCTTACACACATTTGCACATGCACATGCACACACTCAAGCACACATAGAGGCACAGACACACACATGTGGACAAAAATGCACACACGCACTCACACATGCATGCACACGCACACATACACAATTGCATATGCACTTGCACATATACACACACAAACACACATACACAATCATGCACACACACATTCACATGCACATGGAAATGAACTCACATATACACACACTCACAAAGGCATGTGCATACATGTGTATGCACATAGAAACATACACACATGCACAAATGAACACAAACAAGGGCACACACATACCTAAAACCAAACACATTGATGCACACACATATACATTTGTGCATGTACCCACACAAGCACTTATGTGAACATATGCACACATTTGCACACATGTGCATATGCACATGTACACACACATGCATACACACACACACAAAAATGCATGCATATGCACACATGCACACAGACGTGAGCACTTACATAGCTACATGCATATACACACACACATGCACACAAATATAAGCCCACATACACACATAAACACACACATTTACATAAGCATGCATACACGAACAGACACATCCATAAAAACACAAACGTGCCTATAGACACTCACACACACACATACACACACACATAAGTAGATGCACAAAAATACAAAGATACACACAGGGACATGAACACAAATAGACATACACACATGCACACTCATGCACCAATGCGCTCATGAACACACAAACATGCTCGCACACATGCATTCATACACACGCACACTCAAATGCACACACACATATGCACACTTAAACATATGCACATAAGCTCACATGAGCACAAAAATACACACACAAATGGAATGCACTTCCATAACCATATGCACACACAAACATTTTCACAAATGTACATGCACAAACACACAGACACCTACACATGCACACACTTGCACATGAACATGCAAACACATATACACTCATACATACACACACACACATGAGTACAAGCATGCACAAGCACACACACCCATTAGCAAAGACATACAAGCACACAAGCACATGCACTTGCACATACACACACAAGCACCCACACACAAAGACCCACAGATGTACTTACGTACACACATGCACACTAATGCTACCTACAAACACACATCCCTATGCAAACACACGCACATGCACATGCATAAAAAATACACATGAATGCACATGCAAGCACACCAATATGAGTAGACAAACACTCGCACATGCATACAAATAAGCACACAAATGTACACACACACGTGCACATAGATGCACACACATGCATATGTGTGCTCCCATACAAATGCATTAACAAAGCCATAATTGCACACACTCATAAAATTGTGGAAATGCATGTACGAGTGCACACACATGCATAATGACATACACATGTACACATACTAAGATGCATGCACTCGCACTTCAACACTTAAGCACAAACATGCACACATACGCAAAAATGCACAAACAATCACATACACAAACACACACGCAAATGCACACACACACAAACACATGCATACACACATGCATACACACACGCATATACATATGCACACACATGCATAAAGACTACCACACACCTATACCCACACACACACACACATAGACACATGCCTACACACACCTACACAAACAAACACACAAAGATGCACACACACGAACACATATATGCACACATGTATACAAACATGCACACACACTCACACTTATAAGCATACACAAATGCCCATGCACATACACTTGCATGCACAAATGTAAGTACACACATAAACAACCATACACATGCGCACACACTCACAAACACACGCACATGCACATACACATAGGCAAATATACATGCACCCACACTCCCATAAAAGGACACATGCACACAAACTCACTCACACATACAGACACATGTGCATGCACACAAAATAAAAAATACATACATGCACACACACATGTATGTACACACACACATATGCATACTCGTATGCACACACACAAACACACTCATGAATAACCACACATGCATGCACTTGCATGCACACACACAAACACACACACACGTGCACTAGCACATAAAACTTGCACAAACAAAAGTGCACATATGTGCACACATACATAACCAAACACACTCACATAGACACATGCACACACACACATGTAGACATACATGCAAACATATACACGAATGTACATACAGAGACTTGCATAATCACACACAGCCCCCATGCACACTCGTAAGAATTCACATACACATGCGCCCATGCACACACAGATGTGCCCATGTGGACACACACACACATAGGAATGCACACCCACATACATAAGAATGCACACACATGGACACACATGCCCATAAACCCATACACATACATAGACATGCACTTGCACACACATACACATGCACACAATCCCACACATAGTTACACACATGCATGCATATAGCAACACATAAACATGCACATACACACTCACATGCACACTCAAAAAGACATAGATAAGTAGCACATGCATAAGAGTAGACAACCAAACAAATGCATAAGAACACACAAACACATGTGAACACATGTAAGCATAAACACACTCACACACCTAAACATATGCACATGCAAAGGCACAAATTCTTAGCACACACATTCTCACACATATGTCAATATAGATGCACATGCATGCACACACACACACACCCACTCAGATGCACACACATACAGACACTTGTAGACACATACACACAAACATACACACACAAAGCACAAGAAGACAGACACATATGCACCCACACAGACAAAACCATACATGCACACACACATTTACATACTCGCACCAACACACACACATGCATGCATGCACACACACACACATGCATACATAAGCACACACATATGCATGTAGAAATACAGACTCATATGTACTGATGCATACTCACAAGAAGAGATGCACACACATAGATACATGCTTACACACATACCCACTTATACACATGCATGCACCCACACACACAACATTCACATGTGTACACACATAAGCAAACTCATGCACACATAAACAAACACGCATGTGCATGCACACACACGCACATACACTCTAATACACAAACACACTCACATGCACACACAAATGCACACCCACATGCACACACATACACACCCACACACAGACATACATAGATGCACAAACGCATGTGGGTACGGAGATACACACGTTCACACCCACATACACTGATGCAGAAACACTCACACATACAAGCACACACACACATAAACACAAATGCACACACATATGCATACACACAGCCTTACATGCACACACAAGAATGAGCATACATGAACACAGATGCACACACATGTACACATATAGACACACACCTTCACATGCTCACACTCATGCACACACACACAAATGCAAACACACACAAACACACTTACACACACATACACATATTCGCACTCGCATGCATATACACACACATGCTAAAATGCCCACACACACAAGTGCACACACACACACACACATACACATGCACACAAGCACATCGATGCTTACAGTCATGCACACAAGCACATAAACACATGCACACACACACACATGTACATGCACTTGTAGACAAGCATGCATAGGTCCTTAAACACAAGTAGAAAAACTCAATTAAGCATTCACACAGATATGTAGATCCACACATTCATGTACATAAACACATGAACACAATAGCAAATTCACACAAACACACTCACTCACACAAACACATGCAAATAGAAATACACACACACGCACACTCATAGGGATGCACACACACCCACATGCACACAAACATAAATGCACACAAACACGTGACCATTCACATGCATGCACACTATAATACATTATAAGCACATGCACACATAGAAATGATAGCATGCAAATGCACACACAGACACCCACACTTGCACGCACACACACACATGCATTCACTTCCCCAGAAATGCATGCACACACACATGCGGACACACACACACATACAAAGGCATGCATACAAACTGATAGGCATGGACACACAAACATGCATGTATAGTCATACTCACACACACATGAGCTACTATGTGCACACATTCACATTCACACATGCAAGCATACTTAGGCACAAAAATGTGCACACACCAACACACACATACACCAACATACACACATGAACACAAACACACACACACACATGTACCTATATACACACTCACACTTATGCACACATACACATGCATGCACTTGCTCAAACACACACACGTGCATGTGCACCCACATGCTCACTAACATGCACACTCATATGCACATACAAGTACACATACACGCAGACATACTTTATTGCACAAACACTTGCACACACATGAACAAATAAAACCACATGCACACATGCTAGCACACATGGAAAAAAACACAATGATAAGCACAAACAAGTACACACAAACATATACACACGTGTTCAAACAAACTATGCACATACATTAAGATGCCCCACACACAAAACATAAATATGCACACATACAAATGTGCACACACATACACACACAAACAAATGCATAGACACATTCACACAAAAAAACATATGCATGGACACACGCACCCTCATAAACACGTGTGTGGGCACATAAATATGCCCACAGGTACACGGACACATAGGCAGACACATACACACACAAGTACAAACAAGAATATAGACAGATGCACAAACTCACACACATATACACACACATGCATTCACGTAGACACTCGCATAAATACACCCATATTCTTTCACACATGCACATGCACAAATATGCACACAGATGTGCGCACACACACACACACACACATGATTACATGCACATACACAACCATGCACACACACACATTCACAAACAAACACATATGCACAAGCACAAACAAACACAAACACGGATATGCACATACACATACACATGCACATGAACACAAAAAGTTTCATGCACACACAAGCACAAGTACACCCACTCACATCCACACACTCACACAAGCATACATGCACACACACACACACACACTCAAACACATGAACATGCACACATGAAAGCACACATACACACACAAACACATGAACATGCACAAACAAAAGTACGCATACACGCACCCAAACACATGAACATGCACACACACACACACATGAGGGCATGCACATGCCAATGCATTGTACATACACACACATGTGCATGCATGCTTACACACACACTCATGCATGCAAGCACACATGCCCAAACATAACGACAAACACACAAGAAGACATACACACACAAGTACACATTTTTACGCACACACATATATGCACACACATAAACACACATGCATATTCACACATGCACACACATGAACATGAAACACACCAACATGTGTCCATTTACACACACACACATGCACACAGGTGCACACAAACACATATGCACATACACAAACACACCCACATGCACATCCACATATATGAATAAACATGCACACACACACACACTACTACACACACATGTGTGACTGTGTAAATGCATGCACACACACACATGCATGTATGTAGATACACACACACATGCACACATGTATACACACATACCCATACAAACATATGCATGCACACATGTACACATGTAAGCTTAGAAACATGCTCACATACACACAAAGGCACAAGTGCATAAAGATGTAGAGTCACACAAACATATAAACATGTGTGCATGTGCATACAACCACACACACACATTCAAACTAATGAAGACACATGCACACACACAAGCACATGTGCACATGCACACATGCATGGACACTTAAATTAACATACAAACATGTGCACATGCACACATACACACACATGGGCAAACACAAATAAACACATGCTAGTACCCACAAATTCTCCAGCACACATATGCATAAACCCCCAAGCACAAGTGCATATATACATGCACATACAACATGCACAAAGGTACACACAATCACATACACACATGCATATCCATAGCCACACATATACACGTGCATACATAAACACAAGCACCGTCACTCACACACACATGCACACATACAAACACACCCAAGCATATTTGTACACAAACATGGGCACATGTACTCACATAGACACATACCCACAACTACACACAAGTATAAATGCTTGCATAGTACACAAATGTTCACACACATGCCCAAACACATGTATACACACATGCGTGCATACTTACATTCACACACACAAATGTAAACACAAATGCACACATGTACATATACACATGCACACACACACACATACACATTCACATATGCGTGCCTACAAACATAGCAACGCATATGCACATGCAAAAACAAACTCACGCACACAAGTACACAAACATGCAGCTACACATGCACAAAAGCGCACAAGCACACACATATACATGCACGCACATACACGCACACACACCCTCAAATGCACATGAACTCATGTCTATATGTACACACACACACAAACACAAACACATACACACAGATGCACAAGCACACAAACATGCACAAATACATGTATATCCACACTCACTCACATGCACACACATATGCAAATACATATGCAAACACAAACGCATGCACATACACACACTTGACTACACTTGCATGCATACACACACCCACACAACACCACAGACACATGCGAATGCACACACACTCATCGAGGTGCACACACATGCATACATATGCAACACATAAGTATACACACATGCAAACACATACACAAACACACACATTAGCACATGCATAAGCACACACATGTATAATCACACACACATAGACACCCATATGCACACACATTTTAACATAGATGCACACACATACATGCCTTTTTGCACTAACACATGCACAAACACCCACACACACCTACACACATGAACTCACACACACAAGTGCATACATGCATACATATAAAAATGCACATGCACACACACACTGACACATGCACATACATTGACACACTTTCCCACACAAACATAGACACACTCACATACACATACACACACACACATGTATTCAGTTGCATGTGTGTAGTCACACAAACACAAAAACATGCACATACACACACATGCACATGAAGATGCACAAAAATGTGCTCACCCAAATTCACACACACATGAGCCTGCATGCATACACAAATGCATGCAAACACACATGCACCACACACACACACACCTACACACATGAACACACACACACACATATACATGTACTCATACACACATATATGTGCCAATGTAAACACATACATACGCACATCTATGCACAACACACACATAACCACACTCCCACACACATGCGCATACTCAAAGGGACACAGATGAACACACAGACTCATGCACACACATACACATGCACTCACCCTTGGAAACACAAACAGATACACACACACATGTGAAGGCACGCATGACCAAATCCACGCACACATGCATGCACAAATCTATATATATGTAACAACACACACACAAGCACCCTTAAATACACACATGCATACACAGACACACATGTAGATGTAGACATGAACATGTGTGCACATGTAGAAGCTTACACATGCACACATACACACATGGAGGCACATATGCATAAACACCCACACACACATGCATGCGTACAATTGTGCCCACATTTGGACAAGCACACATGTATGTGTCCACAAAAACATACACACTTGCACATCAAGATGTGCCCATAAGGACACACAACACACACATGTGCACAAACATGTGTGTGTAATCGAAGATACACACACAAAAACAAGCACATACATGCACACACCCACACAAGCACATGCACACGCACTTATGAACACATGTACAATACACACATACACATGGAGGCAAGAACATGCACCCTCATATGCACACACACAAAACAACCAACATGCATAATTGTAAACATGCACACATTCTTATGCACACATGTTGATACTCATACACACATCCCTATACATGCCCACTTGCACACTCATGCATGTACACCTAAACTCACAAACACACACACTTAGAAACAAGTGTATGCATACATACAAATGAAAGAATAAGCACACTCACACACAAATGCACACACATACACACACATATCATAGACATAAATGCACATGCATACACACATGCACACATAAAAGCACCTGCAAATGCACAAACATGCAAACAAATGCACGCACATGTGCCAACATGAATCCTCAAACACATGCAAAGGCACACAACCACACCCACATGCAAATACACATACAAAAACACTTGTAGATAGCACACATCCACATAGACCGACTCACAAAGGCATACACACACAAATTCAACACACACGTACACATGTATATATGCATACAAGTGCATAATACATGCATATACACAAGAAAAGCATACACCCACAACTAACACTCACACACAAACACATGCATACTTACACACACAGACACTTGCGTGCACATGCATCCATCCGCACATGCTCACATGCATACTCCCACACAAGCACACATGCACATTCTTAGACACGCATTCACACAAGCATGCGTACGATTACCTATGAACATGGACTAAATCAGGTTATGAAATAACACTTAAATTAGCCTGGGTTTAACAAGTTAAGGTAGACTCATGAAGTGTTATGTAATGGGATCGGGTATAGTCAAACCCATATATATATATATCAAGTGAATGGCTCATTACTTCCTAAGAGTGCCAAGGGCCAGTTGACCCCATTAGACTAATATTTATGCATAGAGTAAGCATTATGAATACTAAACATCATATATAAGCTTGTGATGTGGGACAAAAAAATTAGTCCTGTTTGCTTACAAACAAGAGCAAAGAAGTTTTTTTTATCATGCGTTTTCACAATTGAATAGCCAGGATCAAGTCCTCCTTTATTCCATCTAACTGGTCATCAGACGAGCACGATCAAATGGATGAGACTAGCTCCATCATTTGGAATAGAAATTTTTCATCTTACCATCCATTTATAAAACCTAAAAAAATGACCAAAACCTTCTTTGCATTGTGACATATAGTCGCCCATCCATAAAGCTTAATCAAACTCCTAAGATTGTCTTCACCTTTGTGAATAGTGCTCTTGTGCATCAACATCATCTATCCATCATGTAAGATCTAAAGGTCCAGATCAAATTCTGCTTGGATTAATTCTAGGCCCTTTATTCAACATTCTAAGTGAGTAGCTCTTATTCCATCCACCTATATTGGACATTAGTTGCTATTCCCACTTATAATCAGCAATCTAGAAAGCTATTTGTATTTTTTTTTAAAGCAAAAATGTAAAATTATTTTACTCTTTCTAGCCATTAAAGAAATTCTATTATTGTATACAATATTCAAATATAAACGGAGGCACCTTAGCAGTTGATTATTTTAACCTTACTAAATCAATATTTTAGGAATATTCTCTCATCTAATTTTAGATCAAAGTTTCTTAATTCTCTTTTCCCATTATTTAAAATGCAACATTTATAACCAAATAAATGTAAATGATTAATTTTTTGTTTCTTATGAAATACTAATCCTGTATAATGATTTTTCAAAATTTTCCTACAAAAGTATTCTATTTGGAACTTAGTAAGCTATAAGCATAACTTTTGCCCAAAAGAATTTTGCTATATCATACTCATTCATTATAGTTCTAGATAAATATAATAAAGTTTGATTTGTTTCTCCTCCATACCATTTTGTTGTGAAGTTTTAGGTGCCAAAATATGTGAAAAAATCTATTATTATTACAATACTCAATGAATTCATTATTTCTAAATTCTCTTCCATTATCACTTCTAATAGAAATTAAGTTATAATCTAACTCATTTTGTAATTTGGTTATCAATATTTGAAATTGTTTACATGATCACTCTTTTTTCTTAAGAAAGTAACCCATCTATACTTGGAATAATCATCTATTGTAACCAATCCATATTTCTTATCTCTTAAACTCATGGGATGTATTGTTGTAAAAAAGTCTGTGTTCAAGTTGCAAAATCTTCTTAGAAGTTACATCTTTCTTTGTTTGAAAGCTTTCTTTTGTTTCTTTTCCTAAATTATATAGTCCATAAACAAAACTATCTACAAAAGTAAATCTCTTACTATGCCTAATCATTTTTCCTAAGATATGTGTACTAGCTTGACAAAATAATCTCTTATGTAATAAATTTGAGTCACTAGTATGTGATGCAAAAAATTTTATTTTAGAATTATTTATTATTTTTTAAATCAAGCAAATAAGTATTATTTCTTCTAGGTACAATAATTATTATATTTTAATTTTTACAAATTTTACTTTTAATAGTATCAAATGAAATACTAAAACTACTCTCTTCAAGTTGACTAAGGCTAAGTACATTATAATTTATACCTTGAACAAAAAAAACTATAGTAATTAAAAAAATATAAGGTACCCAATAATAATGATTCCTTTGATAGATTTCTTTGAATTATCCACAAGCACAATGTTTCCTCTACCAAAGACCTTTAGTTAGGTGAATAGCATGATGTTTCCTGACATGTTTCTTGAACACCCATTATCTAAGAACCACATGTTCTCTTCGACCTTGGAAAGAAGAAATGCTTGCACTGATAATTAATTGTTAGATTTAGGAATCCAAACCATTTTGGGTTCAATAATAATTAAGCTACTATTTTCTTTCACTACTTATGCATAGGTAGGATAGTTTGAGTGAACATTATTTCTAATCCTACAAGTATATGAAGTGGGACCTAAAAGCATGAAATAATTATATATAAGTTTATTATAACCATGTGACACATAAATATTATCATTAAGCTTATGCATATCAAATCTTCTAAGAAGTGTAACATCTCTGCTAATTAACTTTGCTCTTAAAAATGAACAACTAAAGTGCAAAGATATAAAATCATTAAAATCTTTAACTAAGGAAGCAAGCACATTAAGGTTTTGTACTAAGTCATCATTGGTATTTTTATTTCATCACAAAGACCTACACATTAATAATATTCCTCTCAAGTTTCTTATATTTTTTACTTAAAGTTTCATACTTTTTACAAAATAAAGTAATTATTTAGCTAATTTTTCATTTGAATAATTTACCTTTCCACACTTGAAGATGCACTTTCTTCTTCTTCCTCTTCTTCCTTTTCAATGATTTCTTCTTCTTCATACTTTTCTTCTTCTCATTCTCTTAATGTTTTGATTTCCATACTTTCCTACATCATTAAAAACTTTACATAAGACTTTCAAAATTAAAGCTTTTCCATCATCATCACTGGATTCCTCTTTTAGAATGCCTTCCTCCACCTTCAATACTCTTTGTTGTTCATTCTATATTTAATTCTTCTCAATTAATTCTTCTTATTATTTTTACTATCTATTTCTAGCTCATTTATCATAAGCTCACCCATAAAATCATCTATTATCATCATAAAATATTTTTGGCTATCTTAATGGGGGTGGCTAATAGATCATACTCTTTTGGCAAGATTTGTAGTATCTTCTTTACCTATTCATTTATAGAAATTGGCTTTTCCAAGCTAGTGAGTGCATTAGTGGTTTTAGTAAATCTAATAAACATGTTATTGATGTACTCATTTGAAAGAATCCTAAATAACTCATAATCTTGTGTAGTTATGCTTATTTTCTTTTTCTTAATAAAAGAAGTACTTTCATATGTTATTTCTAATTTATGACAAATCTCAAAAGTAGTTTCTAGTTTTATGATTCTATTAAACTCCATAGCATTCAAAGCATAATATAAAATATTTATGACCCTATCATTTAATTGCACTTTATATTTTTTGCTATCAACCATTTCATAAAAAGGTTTAGGTGCAAAAGTTCTTTATGAATTTTTCTTTATTGGATAATCTAAATGAACTTACATCAATTCCCATATTTTTTATCAACAAATTTTAAATGACTAGCCATCCTAATCTTCCAATAAAGATAGTAATCATCACAAAAGAGTGGAAGCATATTGGAAGACACATTTTCACTCAACCTAGTCGAAGCATCAATTTGAGCCATAGATCTCCCTAAGAATTTCTTCTCACTATAAAGGGTCTTGCTCTGATACCATATGAAATATTGATTAGTAAGAGGAGGGAATTGCAAAAATTAAAAAACTTTAATTTCTTAAAAATATATTAATTTTTATTTTGATAATAAAGATTTAGAAATTTTGAAATAATAAGGTGCAAATATTTAAATGTGTACATAACTAATTTTTTGGTGGTTTGGTTTAAAATCAAGTGTACAACCGCCACTAATAAAAACTAGGTATAAAAAAATTAGATAAACCTTTCATAAAAAGATAGGTAGGATAAACACTTATAATACAAAAATAAAACATGCTATAATAGCCTTACAACAAAATAGAATTGGTAAAAAGAGGAAAGAAAATGATGATTAAAATCTGTACAAATAAATTCCTATGCTTGACAAAATTTTTAGCAATGCACAATTATTTTAATTTAATCAGTTATAAAGTGAGAAAATGATAATTTAGCTGATTGGAAGATGAATTAAAAAATTTTGAGTTTGTTGAAGAGAGGTACTGTGTAAAGAGGCAATGATTAGCAATGGCAGTGAATTGCTTTAAGGTCATGACTTGAGAACTCTTATTTGAAATTTTATAAAAGTGTTAGTCAAAAAATTTTGCTAAAAACTTCTCCTATTTATAGACGTATAACGACTAAAAGCACTTACCAAACACCCAATTTAGCTATTACATATTCATTTCCACAATTTTTAATTAGAAATTTAATATTTAAGAAGACTTTCCCAACGACACAACATAGCACCTAAAAGAGCCATTGCATTGGAATTGTTAGATCAGATCGAACATGACCGTTCGATTGCAAACACTGTGCTATCTGCTAAATAGGATTTAATCGGTTCTTTTTAGAAATATACATTTCATCTGGGTCATTAGATCAGAATTGCGATCTGAGTATAGGATTTAACTTGTCTAACAGAAGCAATACAGACCATGCTATTACAAAACTGTGTGATCAGACGACTGGTAGAATTAGTATGTTAAAAAATTAGATATGATGGGGTTCGATTGATCAAAAAAATGCATGATCAGATGGCTCACTTCCCTTCTATAATTTTGAAGTTTTTCGTGTATTAAAAGCAATAATTTTAGTCTAACATGTATTTGAAATGCATTTTTTCCATATAAGCAATCTAGCATATGGTAAAAGCAACCTAATCTTGAGGCTGGTGCCTCTTGGTAAATGTGGGACTTAATCACCACATGCACCAATAATCAAAGGATTAATTAAACTCTTAAAGCGTAATGTTCTCGATCCGAGCTAAATTCTAATGTGTCAAATGGGTTCAAAATTCATGCCTCAATCCAACATTAATGCTATAGCAATCAGTGAACCATGAAAGATTATTAGGAAGGAAATTATTTTTTTTGTCTTTATTATATTTTAAATTTCTAATTTAAATCATTACTATGTAAAAATATTTCAAATATATTAATCAAATATTTGAGAAATATGCATTTCAGATATGAATCAAGGATAATGACCAAGGATATAAGAGATGAAAGTTAATTAATATTTTTGTGCCTTAAAAAACTTATTTTAATTAAGCTTAAAATTCCAAAAAAAAAGGAATTAAAATACTTAAAAGTAATACCAAAAAAATATTTCTTAGTGGTTTGCCACTTCCACCATGATGATTTTTACAATATTTCACATTTGGTTCTCTACTTTTTTAAATTCTCTTATGAATATGAGCATAAAAAATTTAGAATATGAAAACTCACTAAACCAAATTCATTAGAAATATTTAAGAATTATTATCATAAAAAAGTATCATGGGTAGGGGTTAATAACACAATAGTACACACCCATACACACACAATCATGCACAAATAAAGACACACTAAAGCACCCACAGATAGAAATACATGCACACATACACACACATGCACCAACATGCATATGCACACACACATACACCCACATGTGCACAGAAACAAACACACATACACATATAGGCACATATGCACCCACGCACACATGACCTAATACAAACACACATTTACACATGCACGAATGAACACACACATACTTATGCACAAGCACAAAAATGCATTCAAATATTCACAAATGTATATGCACACACATACACATGCACACATGCATACACACACATATGTATGCACATGCACACACTCATACATGCACACATACACATATGCACATGAACACATATGCCCAAAAATATGAACATGCATGCATACAAAGACTCACATGCACATGCGCACACACATGTATGCACAAACATGCACTCACGCTCACACACACTTGCATGAGAAAATAAAAGTTGCTAAAAAGAAACATTGTTGAAAGATTGTATCTTTTTCGTGATAATGTCTTGTAATTTCGTTAAAGTTGGCATATGGATCACCAAAGATTAAAAAGGGTGACATAGTGATGCTTTGAGTTAGCAAGGAAACTTGGCTTAAAATGGTAATAAGATAGTAGACTAGGATTTGAAGCTTTGTTGAGGATGGTAGTGCTTTGTTGATTAGATTAAGAGAGTGAGACGATGGGTGTAGACTTCTAGGCATTAGAGAAAGCCAGAATTTATTTGGTTACAAGCTTTCCCAATGGAAGGACTCCCATCATTGATCCTTGTCTCAAATAAAAGAATTTGGTTTCAGTCCTTGGAATCTCTTCAACTAGAGTTAGGTCACACGCTCTGCTCACAAAGGTGAAAGAATATAAACAAGTGATATTTTTATTCAAAAAATTGATCTTCATCAAACAACCTAATGAGTATCCATTTTTATAAAGACCTTAATGATGCAATAGTAGTTTTCTAACTTATAAATACAAAAACTATATTTAAAAATATTAAATAACACTTTTAGGAATTCTAAAAGACATTTTAGAATTCTAAAATTTGACAAATTATAAAAGAAATATTTTGAATAAAAATTGACTTTAAAAGCCATAAAATTAATTAAATTAATTAATTCTACATGGGCTATGTGTTTTAGGTGACATATAATAGTGAGTAGTGAAATGGTGGGAGGCAAAAGTATTAGGAAAGCAGTGTGGGCAAAGCTTTTAGTCTAATTTTTAGGTATGCATCATTCAAGCAGAATAGCATGGGTCATTGAAGACTGGCGAGTTAATGTGGGTCATCTTAGGTCAAGGCGTATTGAGTGGGTCAATGCTGGTCGAGCAGATCAGCTAGGTTCTAGGGTTAGTTCGGGTCATCATGTGAACGAGTATGGCTAAGTGGCAACAACAACTGCTGACAATGGCGGTGCAAATGACAAACAATAACAAAAGATAGAAGGTGGCAAAATTTTCTAAAACTAAATTATACGCATTTTTTGAAGACATGTTCAACCAAATTTTACATCGACATACCTACGAAATTTGTGCAATGACAACAAGTGTGTGTTCGTGAGATAACGCTAAATGCTCTTACATCACAAGTGCACATGCACATGAGGATGGAAAAATTTGCTTGTACACACATCGACACACACACGTGCACACATAAGCACACACACACAGACATGCACAAAGAAGCGGGCTTAAACACACTAAACACATACACAAGCACACATGCACGCAAGCACGCATTAACACACACACACACTTATGCACACACACATATAAATACTTACACACTAACACACACACAAGCACAAGCACAAATATGTGTACACATAGGCACATATGCACACATAGACACACACATGTGCACACACACACACGCACAAACACACTTGTGCATGTACAAATGCATACACACATGAAGACACACATGTGTGCATGCATCAACAAACACACACATGTGTATATGTGAAAATGTGCAGACATATACACACATGCATAAACACTCACAAATGCACTATCACATGAACTACCATATACACATGCACACACACATATAGGCTCTCATGCATGCACACACTTGCACACTCATGCACACAAACACATGTACATGCATGTGTGCATACATACATACATACACAAAATCATGTATACACAAACCTACATGCACACACACCCACACACATATACGAGCTGACACACATATGCAAACAAGCAAACATTCACACCCACATGCATGCACAAGCATATGTGCATGTGCACACTTGTAGGCACAAACACACATGCATGCTTATTCACACACATACATGCATACACATATGCACCCACTCATGCATGAACACACATGCACATAAGTTCACGCACACATACACCCATACACACAGACATCTAGAAACACACGTATGCTGACACACTTGCATATACACATGTGCACGTACACGAGTGCACAAACATGTACATACACATGCACACACACAAATGCACACACATACATAGACACACACACAACATAAACATGCACATGCTTCCAGGTGCACATGCAAGAACACACGTGTGCACACAAACACACACACACATGTAAACCCACACATAAACACCTTCACACACACCCATACATGTTGACACACATGAATGCATACACTTGTGATCACACATGCATATCTACAAATACACACTCATACAAACACATGCACATGCACACACATATGTGCACATATGTAGATGTATGAACATTCAAAGACGCATACAAAGACATATACACAAATACATAGACACACATAAACATATAAAACACATATGAATGCACATGCATACAAACGCACACTCATAGACATGCACACATGCACGAACACACGTATGCACACACACACACACATAAATGCACCCACACGCACATCCACATAGGAAAAAAGCATGCACAGACACACACACACACTCAAACACATGCATTCATGTATGCACACACATGACAATGCATAATCATAGACATACACATGCCCATGAATAAACACACACTAAGATGCACATGTGCCCAACTACACATGTGCCACACACACATGCACGTACCCACACAGATGTATGCATAAAGTGCACACACAACCACTTGCATAAGTTCACATCCATTCACATGTATGCACACTCACACACACACATGTATATTCTTTCACACAAACACACCCACATATTCTTGTATGCACACACACATACACACAAGCATGTACACATGCACAAGCACACACACAAATAGGTGCACTCGCACACACACACACACATACACACACACATCTACACATGCACACACACATACACCTATAGACACATGTGTAGACATACATACAATCACAAACACACACATGTAAATGCACATACATACACACATGTAGAAATGACACACATACATGCATGAGCATACACAAAAACACATACTGTAACTCACACCCATACACACATAACCGCACACATGCATGCATGCACACATGCATGCATGCACACACGCATGCACACAAGCACACATAAACACATGCATAGGTGCATAGACATGCATGCACACAATAACAAACACACACATAATGCACACACATGCTAGTGCACATGCATCATGCACACTCACAACCAGACAAATGCACACAAGCATACGTACACACATGCACACACGCTCACATGCAGGCACACAAGCATACATGCATGCTCCTACACACACATATTTACACAATCATGCATGCATACACACACTTCTATATGCACACAAACATACATGTACACACAAACATAAGCACAAATGCATGCACACACACAAGCAACAGACACTTGCATTTGCACACATGAAAAATACTCACACACAAACACACATGCTCAAGCATACACAACCCATGCTTGCATACAAATACATGCTCAAAGCACATGCACATCCACACATATACATGCACACACATACACATGCAAGCACTAACAACCACTTACACACATACACCAAAAAGATTCACGCACACATGTTTGCAAGTGAGACAGACACATGCATGGACACATACACACACACAAAAACACCCCCCCACACACACATACACACACATGCATGCACATATACACACACAAAACCACACAAATAAACACACACATGTTCATGCATGCATGCCTATACACACGTACACACACACACATGAATAGCCATGCAAAAAAAGACAAGCACACATGCAAGAGTGCACATACACATACATACATGCAAGCAGGCACAGAAGCACATTTATGCACACATACCCACAACACATACGTGTAGACACACACACATGCACAAATGCGCACAAAGACATACGCATAAACATGCACACGTATGCATGCAAGCACAAGAACACTTTTACACTCATACACACATGCATACAAACACACATACACACCCAAATATCCATGCACATATGCATATAAATGAACCTGCATAAATACATGCACACACACACACACATGTAAACAAAAATGCATATAGACACACACATGATCATGCACATGCACATACACATGGGTAGGAGCACACACACACATACACACACAAACACACTCGCACACACACACATATATGCTTACCCATATGTACAACACAAATACACTCGCACACATACACATGCTTACACACATGTAGAACACAAACTCATGCATACACTCCTACCCCTACACATACTTAAGAACAAAAGGGTGCACACATACACACCCAGACACAGACACCCAAATACATAACCATATACATAGACATGCTTGTAAGCATACACATATGTTCACACATACATACACACTCACACATGAACACAAACATGCACACATACACACACACATATGTACACATTTATGTGTAAACATAGATGCAAACACATATAAAGACACACATGTACACACACACTTGCACATGCACACACACATAAATAGACATGCATACTTATGAATGCATATGTCAGTAAACACACACACATGCACATGCACACACACTTATGCACAAGAACACACATGCACGCATACAAATATGCATAAACTCACTTGCACACATGTACACATTCATAGAAATATTCACATACATACATGTGTATAGGCACACACATGCCCATGAATAGTCACATATGTGAATGCCTATTCACAGACACACTCTCACACATACTCACACACACTCACATGCACATACATGCTGAACCACACATGCATTCACCATATCTAGACATAAGCAAAATCATAATAGCAAACATGTACAAGAACAAGCACACACATGCACAAGCTAATAGACATGCTCACAAAAATACAAATGCTTACATACACATACATGGACACTGACATGCATACATGTAGACACAAACACACACAAATGCATACTCACGCACATAAACACATGCACACACACTTGCATGCACACATGCATACACACGCACAAGCATGCATGTGCACACAGGCATACATTCACACATACGTACAGACACACAAATATATGCACACATGCACACAAACACACACATGCACCCAAACATGCATCCACATACACATGTGCACATTCATGCACACAATCACAACACGGGCATGCATGTTCATACACACATACATGTGCATGCATGCAAGCATAAACACACACTTCTTCTTGTATACAAAGACACACATACACACATGCACCCACACTTGCAAGCATGCACACAAACATAGACTCATGTGCACAAACACACATACATGCACAAACACAAACATACAAATGAACACATACATGCATGCACACTCTTATACACATGTGCACACACATGCACATTCAGATAGACATGAACACACTTGCATATTTGCACATACACATTCACACACATATACATGAATACATCGCACACACATGCACATGTACAAACAAAACCGCATCTAGTTATGTACACACAAACACATGCATACACAAACAAACAAATATGCAAACCCACACACATATATGCATGCACACATAAACACATGCATAAAAGCATATAAACAAACAAACACATGATCACACACACACATACATAGATGGACACACAACCCATTCACACGAAGGCACACACACAGCTATAACTAGACATGCACATACACACATTCACACTCTCTAGTATGCATGCACACACATGCACGTGTGCACACATGTAGACATGCACACTCCTACACACACACATTCACACAATTATGCATGCACAAACATCCCTATGCATATAAAGATATGCACACACACACACACATGTACATACACAAATGCATATATACACACACGTGCACATATAAAAAATTCTCACACATGCACAAACACAAACCAAGTGTGTTTATGTAGGAAAACATGCTCAAGCACACAAATGCACATACAGGCACACAAATGCACACATAAATGAAAACACACAAGTGCATAAGAACATACACATACACACACACACACACGTGCACACACGTAAACATGCAAGCACTTATAACTAAAGAAACTGACACTTATACACACACACAAACACAGACAAGGATGCACTAACAAATGTGTACACATACACATGCACATGCACACATTGACACATATGAACACATGCACACACACACACACACTAGTAAACACACCCTCGTGCACACACAGACACACACAGGCACGAATGAACACACACACTTAAACAGACATAAACATATACACACACACACACACACCAACATATATAAATATAAACACACACATGCACATGCATGCGTGCACACACCCAAACCCACATACACACATATATACATGTAATAGGCACAAACACATACATGTTTACACATGCATGCACACAGCCATATATACACATGCACACACATGCCTACACATGCCCACACATGCACCCCACACATATGTATGCATACACAAATGCTCACACAAATGCATAGGAACATGCACCCACAGATACTCGCACACACAGCACACACGCAAATATAATAACATGCACACACACACATATGAATGAGCCCCCACATACACTTACACACATGTATGAACAACACACACATGTATACACGCATGCATGCATGCATTGACACACATTCATACACACACGTAGCTAAACAAGAGCACATGTGCACCCATGCGCACAAACACATGCACACACAAACCCACACACATGCATGTAGGTAGGCCCACATGTACCCACATACACAAATACAAATATGTTAATTGGCATATGTGCATAAAAATGCACACACACCTACATGTGGACACACACAAAAACATATGCACACACAAACATGCATGTATTCCCAAAAAAATACACACACACACACACTCAAATAAAAACATATGAAATTAGATGTAGAATGTTTTATGTGATAAAACAATTTCAAGCAAGAATATTTAAGTCATTAGCAATCCATTCCCATTTTGTCACTTCTACATACTTACGTGTCATTCACTTGCTGAAATTCTATTTTGTCTCAAATAAATTAAGCAATTTCTTTATTCTTAATTAATTTAATCAAACTACTTATATCTATTTAATCATTTCATCAAGCATAAGATTTTGTTACTATTAATTTCGATTTTATGTCACTAAATATTTTTCTTTTATTGATTTCATTACAGGGCTATTATGCTTACCTCTCTTGTTTGTTTGTTGTGAGGGTTTAGTCCATCCATCATTTGGCGAAAGGCTTATATTATGTTTGTTTTTTCTTGGGTTTTGTCAAGGGTGAACGTAGGCTTGTTTTATAAGATGAACCACTAAAAAATTAGTTATATACATTTACAATTATTTTTGATCTTTTAATTACACACTTTTATAACACTTAATATATTTTAAAATAAAATTGAATTTGTTGAAAATCACTTTTATATTTTGTTAAACCTTATTAAAAATTATTTTAAATATTTTCTTGAAATATTTTGTAAGAAATTAAAATTTTTTATTCATAGTTGTTTACACCCCCTCCTACCACCTTGCTGAACTTCACTTCCATTTGTATTATAGTGAAGTCCATTTCATTTGAGAAGAAATTCTCAAGGATGATTCATGGCTTAAATTGATGCTTTAGTGGGTTTAGGTGAAGGTGCATCTTCAATTAGGCTACTACTATTTTTTTAATATTATTATCTTTATTGAAAAACAAAGATGGTTATTTATTAAAAATTAGTTAATAAAGAAATATGAGAATTGACACAAATTTCATTTGATTTTTTTCACTAAGAAAAATTCACAGGATACTTTTACACCTAAGGCTTTTTATGAAATGGATAATAGTGAAAAATATAAAGTGCAACTAAAGTATAGGGCTATAAATATTTTACATTGTCTAGTGAATGCTAATTAATTTAATAGAATTATAAATTAAAAAACTTATGAAATTTGGCATAAATTTGACGTAACATATGAAGGAAACTCTTTACTTAAGAAAAATAAAATAAATAAGAAGATTCATAACATTGGGTTATTAGGATGCTCACAAATGAATCCATTAAAAACATGTTTACAAGATTTACTAATATTACTAATACACATATTAGTTTAAGAAAAAAATTTCTATGAATGAATAAGGGAAGAAAATTCTTAGAATTTTACCCAAGAAATATGATCCATTGACTATCACTATCAAGACAACCAAAAATATTTCCATGATGACATTAGATGACTTGATGGGTGACCTTATGACAAATGAATAAGAAATGGTGAGTAGAAAAGGAGGGGAACAATTATTTGAGAAGAACAACACAAAAAAAAGAATAATCAATAGCATTAAAGATGGAGGGAGGCATTTTAGAAGAGGAATCAATTGATGATGATTGTATTACTTTAGTTTCTAAAAGTTTATCTAAAGTTCTCAATTTTGCAAAAAAGTAAAGAAATAAAAATTCTAAGAAGAGAACTAAGGATAATAACAAGAAAAAGACATTGAAAATAGCTTGGAGTGATTTAAAAGAAACCAATACAAGTTAAGAGGAAGAAAACAATAAAGGACTATTTTGTATGATGGCTAGAGAAGAAGAGAAAGAAGAGAGTGCATCCTCAAAAAAAAAAAGAAGACGTAAATTACTCCAAAGAAAAATTGGCTTAATAAATACTTCATGATTACAAAAGTTTAAAAATTTGAGTAAAAAATATATGAACTTAAAAGAAGAATATAGTGAATATCTAGCTCATAATGGTCAAATTAGAGAAAATGTTATCATTTATTTAAATAATATGAAAAAAGCTAACGATGATTTAAAACAAAAATTTAATTAGCAAGCATCATTAGTTAAGAATTTAGTTATTTTAGATGATTGCACTCTACTTCCTCAATTTCAAATTTAATACCAATTAATAGATAAGTTTTTATTACAAATGTGAGAAGATCTCATATGCATGTGCACATTAAAGCTAAGAGTCAATCGAAATTTCCTACTACTTTTTTGTGGATATTAAAAGAAAATAGTCAACCAATTACACAAAAATGTGTTGAGCCCAAAATAGTTTGGGTTCTCAAATTTGATAATTAAAAAAATATTTTGCCTGCAAACCTTGATAACTAAATTTCAAAAAAAAATAAATATAAAAAATTTTAAAAAATAAATAATATTTGAGAAACTATGTTTTAAAAATTTAAATGAAATAAATAAAAAATATAGTTGAAGAAAATCCTAAAATTTTAAAGGTGATTTAGGATCATCTTAAAGGACAAGTTGTATGTAAAACTTTGATTTTAGAACTAATCTTTTGTAGCAAATTTTACATCAATATTAATGTACTATGTTTGAATAATCGTTATGAAAAAATAATTGAAAAAATTTCAATGAGTTGACTCCTAGACCATTAGATAAAACTATAATTAAAACAAAATATTTACTTTAAAGATTTATTAAATGATGAATTTTTTGATAATTTAATAAACTCTTCAGATTATAAATAATTTATAAAATTTAGATTGTATCTCTTTGAGTGATAGCAAAAAAGAGGAGAGAATAGAAATTGAAAGGATTAACATAAATTAAAGAGAAGAATTAATCTAATCATGATATACATATAAGGGAAGCTTATCTTTAATTTTTTTGCATATTTTTTTATAAATATATTATATTTTTATTAATTTTATTATAGGTTTTACTATCATCAAAACTGAGAGATTATTATATTTTTTACCTCTAGTCATGATAGTTTATTTGATAACAATCAACCCTAAATATTTCTAATGAATTTAATTAAATGAATTTTTAGATTTTGAGTAGTCAATACTCATATTCGTGGGAGAACAAAAACAAAATATGCAATGCGGGACTAAAAATACAAATGTTTTCTACATGGTGAACTCCCAAGTTGTAGGAGTAATGTGAACCATCCAATCACGCATTTTGCATTTTTAAAAGTGATAATTCTATCAGCCATCACATTGTACAATTTTACGGTTGCACGATCCAAATTTTATTCTCTTAAAAAGTTAAATCTTGCCATCAAATCATGATTCAGATCTGATGCCCCCAATAACTTTTATATTTCTAAATGTGCATATTCGATTACATCTCTCCGTTCGCATAGTTTTCTCGATCGATCAGTCTTAGAGCATTCCGATCAAATGGCTCCTACACAACTGCCATTTTAGCCATTATTTTGAATTGTTGGATATTTTTTTATTAATTTCCTAATTAAAAGATTATGAAAACTGCAAAAATTGTAATGAATAAATTGGGTGTTTGGTAAGTGCTTTTAGCCGTTAAAAAATTGCCAATAAATAGGAGATTTTTATAGGAAATTAGATGGAGAAATTTTAATGTGATAAAAAATTTCATGCAAGAATATTCAAGCCATTAGAAGCTATTTCCATTTTGTCTCTTTTGTAAGCTGCTATGTTATTCACTCGTTAAAATTTTGTTCTCTCTAAAACTAACTAAGTAATCAATTTCTTTATACTTAATTCATTTAATTAAAATACTTATGTCTCTTTTATTATCATTTGTTGTAATGTTATTGTACCCTTTCTTGTTGATTTCATTATAAGAGTGTTATAGCCTGTCTCGATTGTTTTTCTTGTGAGGGTTTAGCCTACCAGTCTTTTGGTGAGAGGTTGTATTATGTTATTTGCAATCGAATAATCTCGAAGCATCTCAACAGAACGACTTTTGTGCAACGACTATTTTAGCCATTGGAGATTTTTTTTAACTTCTTAATTAAAATATTATGAAATTGTAATGACTAAATTTAGTGTTTGATATGTACTTTTAGCTGTTATATATTACCTATAAATAGGAGATTTTTGCATTAAATTAGATAGAGAAATTTTATGTGATAAAAACATTTCATGCAAGAATATTCAAGCTATGAGGAACCAGCTCCCATTTCATTGGTTCCACACCATACTACATCATTCACTCATTTAAATGCTTTTCTATCTCAAATGGGTTAAGTAATAAATTTTTTTATTATTAATTTATTTAATTAAAATACTTGTGTCTCTTTAATCATTTCATCAAGCATAAGAATCTGTTAATATTAATTTTTATTTTATGTTGCCAAAATTTTTTTTATATAAGGTCGTTATAGCCTGTCTCGATTGTTTGTCTATTGTTAGGGATTAGCCTACCCATTTTTTGGCAAAAGAATTACATTGGGTTTGTTTAGCACACATGCACACACATCCATAAACACAAGCACCCTCATGTACACTTATATTCACATAAATATACACACACTTACATACATAAACACATAAACTTGCACACAAGCGATGCACACTCACATAAGCAAACACACACATACACACACAATATATATATATGTATGTATATATATATATACATATATGTATGTGTATATATATATATGTATGTATGTGTATATATATATATGTATATATATATATATATGTATATATACATATATATACATATATATATATATACACATACATATATGTATCTGTATATACACACACACATACATATATGTATGTATATATATATATACATACATATATGTATATATATATATGCATACATATATGTATATATATATATATGCATACATATATGTATGTATATATATATATACATACATATATGTATATATATACTTATATGTATGTATATATATATATATATATATATATATATATATATATATATATATATATATATATATATATATATATATATATATATATATATATATATATATATATATTTATGTATGTAAATATATATACATATATGTATGTGAGTATATATATATATATATGTACTTATATGTATGTATATATATATATATATATATATTTATATATGTATATATATATATACATATATGTATGTGTGTATATATATATATATATATATATATGTATATATATATATATATATGTATATATATATATATGCATATATATAAATGCAAACACGCACACAAACATAGAAAGGCGCACACATACACACCTAAGTATACATAGGCACGCATCTACACGAACACACACAATCACATGTATTTACACACACAACCATACAAACACATGCATGCACATACATACACGCATGCATGCACACAGAAAGACGTACATACACACAAGCATTTGCACATACACACACACACATACCCGAACCACACACACATAAAAACAAATATACACATACGCACATGCACTAAAATCCTCACACAAGCATACTTGCACACACACACATACACACAGACACATACTCACTCACTCACATGCACACAAACTCACACACACACACACACAAACATGCAAACTTACACACATGCACACTCACATGCACACTTAAAGACACACATGCATAAACATATGCTCACACTTACACACACATGGACACACATATGCACACCCACTCAAGGTTCATGCAGTAACACACACACACACATAATTGTAAACATGTGCACACACACACACAAAACACACTCACACAAGCATGCACATGCACATACGTGCAAACACGTACACATATACATGTAGACACATGCATAATGACACATATGCACATGCCTAAATGCAAGTAGAAAAGAAAACATATAGAAGAATACAAATGCATACCTATACACCTACACATGCACAAACACTCACAGACACATGCACACAAACATAATAACCCACACACAACCACAAACAAGAGCACACACACACAAACACATGCACCCGTAAACACATGTGAGCATGTGCACACACACACAAATGTACATAGATTCACACACATATGCACACTAACACTCATACACACACTCCCACAAACATGCATGCACATAATTACTAGCACATGCATATACATGCATATGCAAACAAACCTACATACATGCAAAAATCATGATGCCCACATACACTCATATGCATACCTACATATGCATGTAGATATACGCATACACACACATAAGCACATAAGAAGACACTCATGCATTAACAAAAAATATGCGCAAACACAAACACACACACACACACTATAGAACACACGAATATGTGCAAGAACACACATGCTAAAACACACACAAGCACACACATATAGAAACACACACAAACACACAAACACATAATGACAGATACACATGCATGTGTACACACACATCTCAAATGCCTAATCACATATGTATGTGCACATATACCTATGCAGACACATACATATGCAAATAGAACACACATGCATGCACAAACAAGCACACACATGTGCCTACACACAAACACATGCACACACACACACATGCAGATGAGCATAAACACACTCAAGTGTATAAACTCATGAACACATAGACATATGAACTCACACATATATTCACATGCATGCACACACGCACACACTTGCATACACTCACACACACATATACAAACATATATAGACATATATGCACACAGTAATACACACACAAGCAATAGGTAGCACACACATGTGCACCCATATGTGTGCACACTAGCACACCTATGCAATCACACACACATAAATGTACAAACACACATGCAAATGCACATACAAACACATATACGCACACACACGTGTACATCTACACACACACACACACTCCCACACACACACACATGTGCATGCATGCACACACACACTTAAAACACACTCCTAAACACATATGTGCAAATACACATAAACTAACACATGCACATATAAACACACACATATACACAAGCACACACATTTGTTATGTAGGAAGATGCACAAAAACATATACACATGCATGTGCAAAGCTACATAGACACACTTGTACTATCGCACATATGCATATGCACACACACTAGCATAAAACATGCACACACACACCCGCATCCACACAATGACAAAAACACCCTCTCGCATTGACATACATAGACATGTGCTCACATAAAAAAACACACATATGCATACACATAACCACACACACTCAAATGAACACACAGACACGTGCACACGCCCACACACACATGTGTGTGCTTGTACACACATAGAAAATCCAACGAACACATGCAAGTGCATGCACATGCACACACACAAACACCCAGACACCTCTCGTGCATGGGCACACACAAACTCATGCATGTAGATGCACACACATCCAAACTCATGCAAATACATGCTCAAACACACGTATGCATACTCACTTGTGTTACACCCTTGTGTTTGATGAGTCAAGCATAAATGTTTATATTTCATATGGGCTTGTTCTAAATAAAATTGTTAATATTCAATTAAGACAAGCCATGAACTTTAAATGCCTAAAATAGTGGTCTTCAAGGCTCTTGGAGTCATGGCCAGCTTCAAGGAAATTGAAGACATGTACGAAAACTTTCATACTTGATTTTCTTTTTATTTTTCTTAAATTTAATATGTCCAAATTTTGAGATGATGTGGCGCACTAGTAGTATTAATATTTAAAAATGTTATAAAATTAATAATTATTGAATTTTGATTTTTGGGCCAAGCTTTATTTATAAAAAGTATAGACATTGGTATTTGATTTTTTAAAATTAATTAGGAGTTATTTTTCATGAATTTCTTTTCATAGTCATTTAGAAAACTTATAATATTATGATAATATAAAATTATTTTGGTGCACTTATATTTAAAATTTTTGCACAAAAATTCTCACAAAACACCCTAAAACAGCTTTACTCTCGGGAATTTTCACTGTAGCATTGGGAGGGTCGACCTACCTGACCACAGGCCCGTCCAGGCATTTAGAAATTAAAAAAAAATAATAATAAATTTAAAAATTTGGTGGGCTGACCCGGTAGGGGCGCCCATAGTTCAAAGGAATTCAGGCTGCAGGCAACGCCGAACGGAGCACGACAATTTCTGGTAGCAGGCGTCGATGGAACAGTGCAATATCAAGTCAACCCGAACCAGTGATGAAATCCTGGTCAAGGAAGGGGGGAGCCAACCCCAAAGAGGCTCAAGTTTGATAGGAAGCAAATTAGTTTTAAAGCGCAATGGCAATGACTTTTCTGCGATGTGGGACTAAATTCCAACCTTACTATCAAAGAAATCAGAAGAACAAGCGCGATCGGACGACTGAGATTATTCAGCCTAAAATGACATGCAGAAGAATCGAACCCAGGCTGCGCGGACATGCGCTAGGACGCGAAACCACTGAGGTAGACTTTTTTAATTTAAATTATCTCAGAACACATTTTATAAATACATACAAGACAGCGTGCAAGGAATCCAACTGCTCAGATCAAGCCCGCCCAGATCGAACGGACGAGATTAATCTCAAACGGTAAATTCGAGATTCAATCAATGTCGTCCGTGTTTGGGCCCGAATCGGACGGTAGCTGTTTTCCGTCCATTACTCAAACGGCTAATTGATTTTAAGAGCCGTTGGGAGTGATTTTAGAGCTCAAATTTAAGCTCTATAAATAGGGAAGATTGAAAAACTTCTAGAGGTTACATTTTGCTAAGATCTCAAAACCTTCAGATCACGACTTCGAGCAAAATCAAGTGAATACGGTGCTTCCAATTTCATAAAGAGAAAGTGACAAGAAGGATTCCGAAAGTAGAGGTTATTGTTTCAAAAATCTCTTAATTTCTATTCCTCTATTTTTTTGATCGTGTGTGCCTCTTATTTCACTTCAAGTTATTTTAAGTTTTTTTTTCCAATTTTTGTATTCTGTTGTTTGGGGTAAGGGCATCCCGGCATTTTGCAAAAGCCCAGGGTTTGAGTTGAGCCCGTAAAAACTCAAGTAGGCTCGGGATTAGCCGTAGGAAAAATCCCAAGTAGGTTTGAGGTGAACCGTACGAAAAACCTCGATTGTAACTTCGCATTTTTATTGTTGTTTTTCCCAACACAGGTTGGGGGTGGATGTAGGCTCGATTTTGAGTCGAACCGCCTAAAAATCTTGTGTTATATTTCTTCTTATTCGCGCTTAAACAGATTTAATTTTTAATTGAAACCTAAAATCGAAAAATTTTATTTACCACAATTCACCCCCCTCTTGTGGGATTTTCTTAAGCACAAAGAACTCCAACTTGCACTCAAAGTAGATAGCACACACACACAAATGTACATATACAACCACAAGCACACACACACCCACACACATCCATATTATACACATGCACATGCACACACATAAGAACTTGCACACATTGGCACACACAGACACACAACACACTTGCATGCACTCAAAGTGCATGTGCAAGCACACACACTTATGAACACAAGCACATTGGTGCACAAAAAAAATGGCACACACAAAAAAAATATACATTAACGTAGGCATACACATACGCACCCATTGACACATGTACACACGTATGCTCACATGCGCACACACAACCACTTGTAGAAACACTAGCATGCATACTCAAAAATAAATGCATATGCATCGGTGCACACATGCATGCACACACACACACCTACACACATTCATGCACATGCACGCACATGCATAGCACACACCTACAAATATAGAAATAGAGCTTCACATGCATAAACATACACATGCACACTCTAACATATGTGCATGGGCTTATTCGTGCGTGTTTGTGTGCATGCCTAAATGTGTGTGTGTGTGTTTTTGTGTGCATATATGCTTTTGTACATGTATGTGTTTGTGTGAATGCATGTGTGTGTGTGCATGTGCATACATGTGTTTATGTGTGCATGTGTGCGTGTGTTCATGGGCATACATGTGTTTATGAGTGCATGTATGTGTGATTATGTGTGTGTGTATGTCTACGTGTGCATATTCATGTATGTGTGTGTAAATATCTATGTGTGTGCATGCGTAAGTGTGTTTATTTTTCTATGCATGCATGTATTTGGTTATGAATGCATGGGTGTGTGTGTTTATTGGGGCATATGTGTATGTATTTGTGTATGTGCATTCATTTGTTTATGTATGTGTGCATGTGTGTAAGTGTGTGTGCAAGAATATGAGTATGTGTGGGTGTGTCTGCATGTGCACATGTGTTCATGTGTTTGTGATCATGTGTGCATGCATATAATCTTGTTGTGTGTCTTTGTGTGCATGTGTGTTTACTTATGCATGTGTGAGTGCATGTGCATATGTGTGTATATCTATGCATCACTTTGCATGTGTGTCGAAGTGTGTTTTTGTGTGTATGTGCATGTGTGCATGTCTGTGTATGTGCCTATCTATGAGTATGTACATTTGTTTATGTGTGCATGTGTTTGTGCATTTGTGTGTGTGAGTGTATGTGAGTGTGTGTGCATGTGTCTTAATATGAGTGTCTGTGTACATGTCTGTTTGTGCATTAATGTCCTGTTTGGGTGTCTATCTATGATTATGCATGGGTTCATGTGTGTGTGTGTGTGTGTGAGTATGCATGTGATATGCATTGTTTGTGCTTGTGTAGGTGTGTGTGGATAGTTTCTTGTGCAAGCACATGCGTGTGTTTATGCAAGGGCATAGGCAAGCATGTGTGCATGTTTATGTTTTTGTACATGTATGTGAGTGCATTTATATGTGTGTGCATATGTGTGCAGTATGTGCATGTGCATGTACATCTGTTTGCATGCATGTGTATGTGTGTGCAAATGTTCATCTATGCATGTGTGTGTGCATATGTGTGTTTGTTGATTTTTGTACATGTATGCATGTGGGTATGCATATGTATATATTTGTACATGCTTGTGTGTGTATGGGTTTTAATGTGTATGTGTGTTTGTCTGCATATTTATGCATGTGTGTGTGTGTTTGTGTGGGTGTGTGCATTCATGCTTTCATGAATTTGTGTTGTTGCATATATGTGTTTGTGTATGCATATGCATGTTTGTATCTATGTTTGTGTGTCTACTTATGTGTATATGCATTTCTGTATGTATTTGTGTGGATGTTTGTTTGAGTGCATGTTCATGTGCACGTCTTTGCATGTGCATATGTTTGTGTGTGCATGCATATACTTGTACATGTCTGTGCGCATGTTTTTGCTTATGGAATTTTGCATATATGTGTGTGCATGTTCATGTGTGCATGAGTATGTGTGTGTGTGTAGGTGGGTGTGTGTGTGTGTGGCTATGTGCTTGTGTGCTTTTGTGTGTGTGGGTGAATGCCTGTGTGCTTATGTGCATGTGTCCATGCATGTATATGTGTACGTGACACAGTATGTTCGCGTGTGTGCCTATACATGTATGTTTGTATTTGTGTGTGCATCCATGTGTGTGTGTTTATGTATGTGGGTATGTATGAGTAACTGTGCATTGGCATCTATGTGCATGTGTGTGTATTATGTGTGCATCTTTGCATGTATGTATGTTCGTGTGTGTTTCTTAGTGTGTGCATATGCATGCATCTATGCATACCTGTATGTGTCTCTATGTGTGTATCTTTTTGTGCAAATGATTATGTGTATGGGTGTGTATGTGCATACATGTGTGTACATGCTTGTGTTCATGGATGTGTGTGTGTGTATATGCTTATGCACTTGTGTGTGTGCATATGTCTATTTGAGTGTATGTATATGAGCATATGCATAAATTCATGTGTTTATGTGTGCATGTGCCTCCATTATTGTGCGAGATTGTGTGCACGTATTTGTATGTGTGTGTGCATATGTGTGCATGAGGGTGCATGCATGTGCATGCATGCATATGTGTGAGTGTGTTTGTCTGTGTGTGTGCATGCATGTACATGTGTTTGCGTGCATGTGTATGTGTGTATGCATGCATGTGTGTGTGTGCACGATTGTGTGAGTAAGCATGCATGTGTTTGTGGAGGTGTGTTTTTGTGCATGTGTATGTGTGCATCTATTCATGCACGTGTTTTTACATGTGTGCATTTAAATGTGTGTGTGCTTATTAATATTTGTGCATGTGTGTGTGTGCATGCATGAATACATTCATGTGTGTGTGTATCTAAGTGTATATGTGTAATGTGTATGTGTATGTGTGTATATGCACTTGTGTCTATTTTTGTTTGTGTGTGTTCACATATGTGTGCATGTGGGTGCATGAGCATATGTGTGTGTGAATGTATGTGCATGTGTGTGCATGTTTATGCACATATGTGCAGTTATATGTGCATCTATGTGTGTGTCTGAGTGTTTATATGTGTGTGCTTGTGAGTGCTGTGTGTGTGCATGTGTGTTTGTGTGTGTGTGTGGGTGTGTATGTTTGTGCGTGTTTATTTGCATGTATGTGCTCAACCGCATGTGTGTGAGTGTGCATATGTGTGCATGTGCATGTTTTTTTGTGTGTGTGCCTATGTGCTTATGTGTGTATGTCTATATATCTATACATATGTATGTACATCTACATGTGTTTTTGTGCATGTGTGCTTGCATGTGTGTGTACATGAATGCATTTGTGTTCACATGTGTTTTGTAAGCACAAGTGTGTGTGTGTGTTTTTGGATGCATGTGTGCATGTGTGTTTGTGCATTTATGTTTGTGTATGCACATATGTGTTATTCTATGCATGTGTATGTGTGTGCAAGAGGGTGCATGAGAGTGTGTGGTTTTGCACCCACACATGCACACACAAGCACATGTGTACTGATGGACACATACACGTATACACCTGTGCATGTACACGTACACACTTGCACTCAATACTCACACACACTCACATAAACATGCACACACACACTTTTGCACATGCATGCATATGCACACACACACACACACACTCATATGCACATGCATAGGCAGACACACTCACACACCCATACACAAGTATGTACACACATACACATGCACACACACATGAACATGCACAAACACATGAACACATGCACATAAGCATATCTACAAAAAATGAGCCCACATACACACACACACATATGCAATGAACACACATACACAAATGCAAAAACACATAGACATGCAAGTACACATACCCATTCACACAGGCATACACACACACCACACAGTAAAGGATGCACACACACAAGCACATATGCATGCACACGCATGTGGGCACACAAATGCACATTGACACAACTAGAGTTGGCACACACATTAGTCTCTCATAAGGGAATTTGGTTGTCGGCTCTCTTAATGGAAGGTTTCTCACTTTCTATCGTTTGAATCTCTCCATCTAGGGTTGGGTGCACACACTCTGTTCACAAAGGTTAAAGAGCATAAACAAGTGGAATTATTATTCCAAAATATTGATCTTCATTTTCACAACTTAGTGAGCATCCATATTTCTAAAGTCCTCAAATGATATAATAATAGTTTGCTAACATACAAATACAAAAAGTATATTTAAAAATATCAAATAACACTTTTAAGAATTCTAAATGATATTTCATAATTCAAAAATTCAAAAAAATTATAAAAGAAATATTTTGAATAAAAATTGGCATTAATATCTATAAAATTAACTAAATTATGTGGTTCTCAATGGGCTATGTGTTTTAGGTGATAGTAATAACAAGCAGCGAAATTGTGGGAGGCAAAATGGTTGGGCAAGCGGCAGGGTAAAGCTTTCGATCAAGTTTTCAGGTATGCATGGTTCAAGGAGAATAGCATGGTCATTGAAGTTTGGCGAGTTAATGTGGGTTGTCATGAGTCAAAGCATATCAAGTGGGTCGATGCTGGTCGAGACGATTAGCTAGGTTCTTGGGTCTGTCCAGGTCATGTGGGAGAACAGATATGGCTAGTTTGTAGCAACGACTGCTAAAAACAGAAGTGACAATGACAAACAACAACAAATGACAAAAGATGGCAAAAATAGCCAAAACTATATTATATGCATTTTTTGAAGAAAGTTTTAACCAAAGTTTACACTGACATACTTACATAATTGGTGCAATGACAACAGGTGAGTGTTTGTGAGCTAATGCTAAGTGCTCTTACGTCAAAAGTACACTTGCACACGAGGATGGACACAATTACATGCACACACAAGGGCACACCACACATACACATAGAAGCACACACACAGACTTGCACAAAGATACGAGGACAAACACACTATGCACATACACAAGCACACATGCACTCAAGCACACAAGCACACATACTCATGCACACACATGCATAACACATACACATACTGAAACACAAACAAGCATAAGCACACACACATGGACACATAGGCACCCAGGCACACACAGACACACACATGTACATACACACATACACAAACACACATGGGCATGTACAGATGCTCACACAAATACACAAGTGCTCATGCATTAACAAAAATACACATATGTGAGCTTGAACATGTGTAGACATACACACACAAATGTGCACACACACACACACACACCCTAAGTAAACATACATACATGAACATGCACACACATAGCCACTTGGAGACATGGAGACACATGTGTGAGTATGCACAAACACACACATGCACACACAAATGCATGCACACACATGAACACAAAAGTAGGCACACATAGACACACATAAACAAATGCATACATTTAGCCAAACACACACACACATGCAACTATGCAAATGCATTGACATGAACCAAACACACTTACAGACGAAAATGTGAGCACAAATACAAGAAAACACAGATGAACAAACACACATTAAAAAACATGCACACAAGTACACATGTGTACACAATCATGCACATACCCGTAGATGCACTCAAACATACTTATACAAACACATGTATATGCACATGTGCACAGACACACATATACAACACACACATGAACACACGATAAATCATGCACAAACACATACACATAAGCACACATATACACACAAGTACACAAACACATGTACATGCACTTATGCATACACATGCAAATACACACACATGTATATAGACATTCACACACCCCCAAATGCATACACAAGAAAATAAAAAAAATACAAACACACACACATGCATACAGTCACAATACATATTTACACAAGCATGCATCCACAATGCATACATAATAAACATGCACACACACTTGCACACATGTACAAACAAATGCACACACATAAACACAACAACACATAAGCATAGACACACAAAAAGCATGAATTTGTACATGCACACACACACACATGCACACACAACATAGAATTGTATGCACAAATGCATGCACACACAAACATATGTAGTCACATAAGCACACACATGCACAAAAATACATGCACACACACTCATGCACGCATGTGCAAATGGATGCACACGAAGGAAGGAATGCACAAACACACCCATATGTACACACTTATGCAGGCTAATGCAAACACCTACAAATATGCTAACATATACACAAACATTTGCTCACACACACTGTTGCAGACACACACACACGTGAACATACATGAGCACACATTCACATGCAAACTAACAGACACATATGCACAAGCACACACCCACACACCCTCATGCCCCTACACATAAACACCAATACGATCACACAAATGGATACACAGATACAAACACAAACATAAATGCATAAGCATACACACATGCACACACACACACACAAACACACACATGTACATATATGTCCACATGCACACATATGTGCACACTTACACACATATGTACATATACATTCAAAAAAACAAAAACACATATATATGCAAAAATACATGAACACATATAGGAACTCATGCACACATTAACACAAGAAAACACACACACACACACATCCATGTAAGCACACACACACTTGCACACTTACACATATGCACACACACACACACACACAGACATAGATACAAGAACACACACAAACGCGCATGTATGTATATACATACACACATCTACACACCAACACAAACAAGCACATACACACACATGCAAGCACATAGATGCACACATACATGCATGCACAAACCAACACACATACACACATATACATGTACATGCACATGTACATGCTCAAACATGCATAAAAATATAAGCATACACACACACACACACACACACCTGCATTACACATATACACACAAACAATGCATATGCACACCTGAACATGCAAATACAAATACACACATGCACATATACACATGCATACACATGAATAAACATAGACACGTGCATGGACACACACAAAAACACATTCAAATTAAGATGCACGCATGGGTGCTTCCACACACACACGCACACGTGCACACACCTAAATGCATGCACCTGCACACATGCACACATTCATGAACACAAACACATGTGTATGCACCAACACATACCTATGTGTATACATACAAGCACACACACGTACACACACAAAGACACACATTCACATACACATCTGCACACACACGCACATGTAATTGTACATATAAACATAGAGATAAATGTACACACACACACATATACATATATGCATGCGTGTACAAGCAACCAGACATACACAAACAAACATACATGCATACAACCAAAGATACACACAAGCACACACGTAACTACACACATGAACACACACACACCCATAAACACACACACACACATGGATGCACACAAACACACATGAACACACATGCATATACATATGTGCATGCTTGTGCACACATAGATGCATGGACACTCATAGACACCCACAAACATGCTTGCTCACACATATGCACACACACTACATACACACAAACATATGCAAATACATGAATACATATGTGCACACACATATGCACACTTATACAGCACACACACACACATGTGCACATGCACACAAATAAGCACACACACTTAGACCCACACATGCACACCCCCCCACACACACAAGCATGCTTGCACACTTGTGCATGCATGCACTTTTGTAAGTGTGCACATGCTTATGCACAAGCACATGCACACACTCATGCACATACACACACACACACACACTTATGGACCAATAAACGCACCTCTTCACACACATGCACATAAGTCGACACACACACAAACCTATATACACACATGCACACAACACACAAACATACACATCCCACATAAATGCAAATGCATGCAGACATAAAAACTTTTCTCACTTAGGAGTGAGTTCACATAATATTTTTTTTACATATTCCTCACTAATATTTTTAGCTAAAACATCAATTATTTTTTTAATTATATTCTAAAGTTTCAAACCATCAGATTCTAAAATTAAATGTATACAATTTTTCCAAAAAGGATAAAACTCACCTTTGAACAATGGTGGTCAATGTGATAAAGCTCTCTGAGATAGGATTACATTATGCTCAACACAAAAAAGTGCCATGAGGATATAGTCTTTGAAATGTCTTTCTTTTAATCAAAACCTCACTTTGATACCACTTGATGTGAAAGATGTCAGGCAAAACAAATAAGAAAAAAGTGATAAATTATGCATTTAAAAAAATTTCAATTTTGGAAAAATTAAAATTAAAGAAAAATTTTTATGCATGAACATAAAAATTTATTTTTTAGATGATAGTCAAAGAAATAAAATTGATCAACAATAAATGAAATGCACCATGAATTCTTAGGTGGTTTGAGTAAAACATGTGCTAACATCCACTCTTAGACACCTTTTGAGCCTCTACTAACAACTCTTCTTTATCGAGGTTGGTAAGGTAATTCAATTACAAATTGGTACTCCAATGTGACACAAAAATCTACAAAAATTTGTAATACAAAAGAATTAGAAGCTTTACAAAATTTTTTCTATGTAAAATTCTTAAAACTTTAATCTTTTAAACAATAATGGTAGAAACATATTAAAAATATAGATATAATAAGGATGATTCAAAATGGTTATAGAAGAGAGTAGAAGAAATAATAATTGAAAGAGCTTATAGCTCCTACAAGCACTATGAAATTTGATGTCCTCAATTTTAGACTTCTCTTGAGTTCTTATGAAATTTTTAAATTGATTCAATATAACAAAAAATATTAGTAAATGATCCAAAATGACTCCAAACATTTAAAATTAGCTTTTCCAAATGATAGTCGTTACAAGTGACAAAAGAGGAAGACAATATGCAATTATTGTCCCATTTTGAGTATACAAAGGAGGAACTATCTAATCAAAATAAATATTAAAGTGTTTACATCTAATCACAGCTAGATATAATTTGGAACGTTAGATCTAAAAGTTGGATGGACAGTGGTGATAATCAGTATAAGGTTGACAAAAGTAGAGGGCCTACTATCCAATGGATCCAGTACTCCGAATGATGACTTGATGAAAAAAACACTATTCACATATGTGGAGGAAAACATGACCATTTGATCACAAAAATAAGTGATTGGTTGGTAAAAATATGCCCAAGTTTAGAGAAATAGATGTCATTTATTTAGTGCCACATTACAATGCAATGCAAATGATTTGTCCATATATCACATCCTCCATGCACAATATGCAATCGAGCCGATTAAAATTAGCTACCCTATGGTACCCTTGGAATGTCATTACCTAAGCACCTAGGCATAATACTAAAATGAGTTCCACCTAACCTAAAAAAATTACTTATCATTAACATTTGACTTGACTCGTATGCCTAAGTTGGGTTTAGAAATCATGCCTTTACTTGATTTACTTAAGCTACTATAGGTTTCGAACCTTGATTTACTTATTGCTCCCCAAGCCCCAGGGCCCAGAATAATGGCCACTTGACCCAACCCTTTAGGCTTCATGGAGGGGTTGGGTGCTTGGGCTGAAATGATTTTTTTAAAAATTATAAGATATTAGAGCTCAAAAAGACTTAAATTTAAAAACCAAAAGTAACATAGCACATCACTACAAAAACTAACTTAAATATATATAAATCATGATAATCATATGTGACATAATTACAATGAAAAAAACTTTTAACATGCTGACCATATAGATATTTAGAAACATAATTTTTGGAGAATTAATAACTCCACAAAGAGCAGTCTTTGGCTCCAAAATAAACAATTTGAGCCTTCAATCAACTCGCACAAGCACACGCATGTAAGTGCACTCATGCAAACAAACACAGAGGTACACACACATATGCGCACACATGTAAAAGATAAGCACCAACAAATGCATGCACATGTATATGCACACAAACACACATGCACACACATATGTACGTGCACACATATGCACACACAAACACACACTCACACAGGCATGCTCTTACGCACACAGACATACACATATGCACAAATGCACAAGCACACACAGGAACCCATGCACACAGAAGCAAACAGACATAGAGAGAGATGCATGCTAATATTCACTCACATGCACACACACATACACACACATGCATGCACACACCCATGTAAAAACACTGGCTCAAATGCACACACACATACAAAAATGAACACCTGCACACACTCATGAACACATTCAAGCACACACGACCACATAAACTAATGTCCACACAAACAAGCATAGACACAAAACACACACACATGAGCAACCCCATGTACACATGCACAAAAATGCATGCATCCTAACACAAGCACATAGGCATAGATACGCTTGCATGCAAAGATACACGCATAGACATGCTCAAATGCTAACAAACACATACACAATCATGCACACAACATACACATGTCCACACATACACACAGATACATGTAAACACATACACACACACATGTGCACACATATCCATACATCTACAGATAAGTATGGCACACAAAGACACACACACACACATGCATGCACACACATGCCTATACACACATTTGAGTACTAGCCCACATATGTACACATGTGCACACAGTAGGCACACAAGTATGCACACACACACACACATGCACATCCATATATACACATATATACCAATATACAAGCATGCACACACACACACACACAAGTGTGAGCATGCACAAACACATTTGTATGCACACATGTACATAAACTCAGAAAAAAATATGCACTTTTATACACACACACACACACATGCACACAAGTATGCAAATTTCACAAACATGCACACACATATATGAATGCATACACACATACATATGCACATACAAATGCATGCATGCTCATAGGCATCGACAGACAAACACCTATGCATGCCCAACATCACATGCACACGTACACACTCCTAAGTACACACATGCACAAAGACACGTGCATAGCCACATGCACACATGAATACATACCTATACACACACTCAAAAGCACATGCACACACTCATAAATACACAAACAAGCACACACACACACCCATGCATGCATAAGTAATCACGCACACACATACACACATACACACAGACACACACATGAACACACTGATACATGAACAAAATTGCACACACATACAAATGTAAAAATACATAAATGGATGCACATACACACACACATGTATGTGCATGAATGCACACATGCCCACACCATAAGATGCACACACACACAAACGTACAAATACATACATGAATGCATATACACACACACAATGAAATACTCAAACACACATAAGAAAGAAATGAGCACACACACAAGCACACATACACATACGTAGCACGTGCACTCATTCTTGCACTGACACATGCACATAATCAAACACACACATAAACATAAATGCATAAGCATACCCACTTGAACATGCTCAAATACACATAAGCACACAAACACACTGACATATGCACATGGACACACACACACACATATATGCACAAAACAATACACAAACACACATGTGCACACCTAGAAACATATACACACATGCACACACACACACACACACAAACGTAAATGCATGCATGAACAAGCACACTTGCACATATGCATGTAAACATTCACAAAAGCAGATGCACACACATGCGCGCACAAATGCGCTCGCATGCATACACATTTACACACATGTTCTTGCACACACATATACACAGATAAAAATGTGTACAAGGACATAAAATTATGCACACATGCAAATGCACAAACACTCACTCACATAGACATGCACACATGCACACAAACACACAAGCAAGCATGCCCACATATGGGCATGCACACATATATGTGCAAATACATGCACACTCTCTCACACACATGGACATGCACACACGCACACAAACACACAAGCAAGCATGCCCACATATGGGCATGCACACATATATGTGCAAATACATGCACACTCTCTCACACACATGCACATATGTGCACACATGCACACTCACACATGTATGCACAATAACATACACATGCACAATCACATGCATGTGCATGCACACACACATGCATGTGCATAAGCACATGCACAAATACCCACACACATGCACACTCACAAACATGTACTTATATAGACACAAACAAAGACACACACATGCACATGAACACACACACACAAGCACAAATGTAGACACTCACAAAGTCCCACACACACCCATATAGACAAACACACATGCACCCATGCATCCATAGACACATTTGCACACATGTACACACACTTACACAAGTAAGTACACACACTTGTATGCACATAAACACACACACACCAATACCCCTCCCTACAACCACATGTGTTCACACATAGATACATGCACATCCACACACACAAACACCCCTAACACACATGCAAGCATACATATGCACACATATATAGACATATATAGAAATGAGCACACATGCCCACACATATTCACACATGCATTTGCACACACAAAAGTATGCACACACACTCACACAAAAGAACATAAACATACACAAACATGCATGCACACATAGGAACACATGTACAAATACAAACACACACAAACACATAGACACACCCACACACTTGCACACATGCATGCGTAGCACACACATATGCATGTACACACATGGACACAAGCACACACACACACACACAAATGCTCACATGCACACACATGCATATACACAAATATACACAAGCACAAAAACACATACACATCCACACAAACACTCACTCTCATACACATGCACACATCTATATAGACAAATGCATGCACACACACAGGCACAAACAAACACATAGATACGCATGCACAAACAACCTCACACTCATGTTTACACACATACATATACATACATAAACAAAAACACACAAACACACATACATAGAAGTACATGCAAGCACATATCTGCACATGCACATGAAAACATTTGCATAAGTACACACACTCACACACACACACACACACACACACACACTTGTATAGATATATGCATGCACACAAGTGTGCACAAACACATGCAAACATGCACACAGACATTCTTGCAAAAGTGCACAACTAGTACACACACACATTCACTCGCATGCACAGAAATGCACACATGCATGCACATGCTTATAGAAACACCTACCCACAAATACCCACACGTATGTCGGCCCACACATGAGCATAGATGCACACACAGAAGCATAGATGTACACACACACACATACACATGCATGCATGCACGTGTTAATGCACACCCACACATGCACATGCAAACACACATGGACATGTTTGCATGCACACATGTTTAAGCCCATGCATATGCACATGCACCCACACAGTTATTAACACACGAACATACACACCAACACAAAAGCACATCCACCGATGCATAGATGCACATGAACACATAAAGACACACATAAACATATTCACATGCTCACTCACACACACACAACATGCACACACACAGCCACGCACACATTCACACAGGCAATTGCACAAGCACATACATACTCGCATGCACACATGCACTCACCCCCCTCTCTCCACACACACACACACATGCATACACATGATCACATGCATTAATGCACACATACATACATTCGCAAACACTCATGTAGATGCACATACATACCACGATGTTCAAACACACAGACATAGTCATGCAAATACATGCACCCACAGATGCACACACATTCACACACATGCACACACAAAAACACACACACATAAAAAACTTAGGAACATGAGGAAGCACACAAACAAGAAAAAATATGTACACACATGTAGACATCTGTATACACATGCAGACACATACACCCCCAAACACACTCGTATGCACACTCATGCACAAACACATATGCACACACTTGTATACACACATATGCACTTCAACTTGCATGCACATTCATATATACACCCAAGCACACACACACATACATCCACACACACACAAACAAACCCACACAAGCACATACAAACATACATGATCAAATACTCTGACACACACACACAAAATCAAGCATACACATATGCACACTCATGTGGATACATACATACACATATGTATGCACACACCCCAATAAAAACACATGCACATACACATATATAAGCACACACATATGCACAAACTCCCACACACATGCACACATACATGCACACACATGCATACTCATATACCTAGCTACATATACACATGCCAGTGCACACACACATGGAAACAAGCATATAAATAGAACCACCCACTTGCATACAAACACACACACACACTTAAGCACACACAAACTTTCACATAAGCATGCATACAAGCATGCAGACAAACAACACACACAACAATACACACACATATATTCCTACATGAGTGCATGCACATACACACATGAGCATATACATGCATATGCAAGCACACTCAAATGCACTCACGCATATAAATAAGCACACATGCACGAACACACACAAGCACTCACATGTACACAAACTCTCATAAGAATATGCACACATGCATACACACACAGATTCACACATACATGCACGCACACACACATGCATATGCACGCATATGAACATTCACATGCCCATAAGCACAAAAAAATAAGACATGTATGCACACACAAATGCACATGCACTTACACACCTATGCACAAACTACACACACAAATGTATACCCAAACACAAGCACACACAAAAGCATACCCATACACACGTGCACACAAACACACACACATGCAAGCACATATTCACATGTACATGTACATGCACACATATACATATACACATTTATACACATATGCACACACAAATGCATAAACACAAGCATACACACTTGCACACACATGTGAACATGCACACACACATACATAGATATGTATGCATATGCATGCTTGCAAACACACACAAACACACACACACACATACATACAACCCCACACTGGCATACAAACAAGAAAACATTGACATATACATGATGCACACACATGCAAGCATGCGTACAAACATGCACACATATATTTTTTTATAGATACGTGCTTGAATACACAGACACATGCACAAACATTTGAATACATAAGCACACTCACATGCTCTTATAAGTGCATACAAGCACATATGGACATTCACATATGCACTCACATGCACAAACAGTCCCCTTCACACACACATAGACATGACACACATACACGTATGTACACACAATCACATTCACACCCACACACATATACACATAGGTATACACAAACACACATGCTCACATGCACACACACAGTCACGATCATGTACACGTACACACAAGCACAAACACTTGCAAAAATATGCACACACACACAGACACGCACACACATGCAAACACCTGTGCACACACAAACATGCACATGCAACCACAATCACACATATGTACATGACACAAGCATACACACTAGTAAGGACACACTCATGCACATCTACACACATGCACTAATGCATAGTACATATTCACACATGCATACACAAACGCCTACACACACTTACACACATGAACACAAAAACCCACACACATGCACCCACACATAGGCATGTATGTGTATGCATGCAAATACATTCCACACATTCACATGCACACCGATGCATAAACCCACAAACCTACACACACACACAAACATGCTTGCACATGCATGTTCACAAACCCATGCACATGCACACAAACACATATATACACTTCCACACATGCACATGCATGCATACACACACACATGTACACATATGCACACACACATTCACATGCATGCATGCGCACACCACACACACCTATACACATAGAGGAACAAGCATGCCCACATACATGCACATTCATGCAAGCATGGGCACAAGCATAGATGCACACATGCACAACAACACACACATACATACACACACAAGTCAACATATATGCATGGACATGCACACATAGAGATACAACCACGCACACACATACACCCGCACACAATACACACCAACATGCACACACATGCATGCGCACAAACATGCAATGCTCACACACAACCAAACATTGACAAGCTCAAACACAAACACACACGCATAAACATGCATGGTTGTTCATGCACACACACACGCACATATATATGCATGCACACACACATACTTACACATGCACATACGCACAGACACACATGTTGCACCCTCATACACACATGCATATTCATTTAGAAACACACACAGACAAACACGTACAAACACCACAAACACGAACACATAAACATGCACAAACACGGACACAACTACACACACATAAACAACTACATAAAATACATTGACATACACACACACACAAGGTCAGGCATGCACATATATGCCCATGCAGATGCAAACACATGCATCCATTTTCACACACATGCATGCACAAAAACACAAACGAACACACATGCACACAAACACACAAAGACATGCCCAAGCACACACACCTTGACACACATGTGAGTGTACACGAAGACACGTACACCTATAATCATGCATGTGCATATGTACATGCATGCCGATGCACACACAAGCACACACACAAATAGGTCATGCACATTCATATTCACATAAACACAAATAAAACTCATGGATAGACATGTATACATATACACATATGTATGTTGAAACATGCACACATGAATCCACATTAACACAGGTATAAAAAAGTCACACACACACACATAAGCACATAAGCACATGCGCACACAAAAAAACACATGCACACATACTCATGCACTCACACATGCTTACTTAAGCAAACACACACTTGCAAACCCATACTTACACATATACATACATGTAGACACATGAGACACAACACACAAAATACACACACACACACAACCTCATTTGCACACATCCACAAGCACAAACATACACATACAATCACACACACACAAACATGCAAACACATGCCAAACTGCACACACATAAATACATATGCACACACATGCACACACACATAGATAGCCACCCACCCACACACATCCACATATGCATGTTCGCAAACATGCATGCACATATACACACAATCACAAGAACACATGTGCACAAACATGCACACACACATATACATACGTATACAGACATATACACATGCACAATACACACACACACATATGCACATACTCACATGCACACAAACACATGCACATGAACAGACACAAACATACACACACCTACATACTCATATGAGCACACATACACATATGCGCATATGCACGTAGGCAGACTCACACCTGCATACACAAATACAAGCAAACCTACACACACCTACACACATGAACACACACTTTCACCCATGCACCCAAACACACAAAGAAATATGTGCATGCACACATTCACACACACGTACAAGTATAAATGCATGCACATACAAGCACACACACACACATGTGCTAACACACATGTACATGCACACATGTACCCACACACACACAAAAACCCACACACACACATACACATGCGTGCAATCACACACACACACACATATAAGCATACACACACACGTCCATACATGCACATGTGCACATCCTTGCTCACATAAGAATGAACACACACAACAACATGCATATGCACACACACAAAAAAGATGCATGCACACATGCAAACACATGTGCATGTGCACACACGGATGCTCATATGCCTACACTCGCATACACACACACATACACACATGCATCTAGACACACACATGCACACATAAACACCCACACACAAGCATGCATGCACATTCACATGCACAAAAACTCAAAACATATGCACACATGCATGCAATTGCACACACACATGAGCACACACACATGCACACCACACCCACACTCACACACACACACATACACCCAAACACATACTCATACACTTACACTCATGCACACACATGCACATGTACATATATAAATAGATATTCAAAGAAACAAAACTACACACATGTAGAAGTACACACAAACACATTAATGCACATGTACACATAAACACATGCACATAGATGCACATACAAGCACGCACACATACAACAACACATGTACACACAAAAAAAATATGGATTCCTGTGTGTACAAACACATGAACACATGCACATTAGCATGAGCACATGTGTATAACCCAGACACAGATGTAGAGACACACATATACAAATACATATGGATGCTTGCATGCACATGCACAAATGCACATGCTCACTCACCCACATCCACACACACACGCATACTTTGTACACACACACTCACACCGATATATGCAAACCCAAACACATAAACGAATACATGCACACACATAATCACAAATGTACCTGCTCTCACACACATATGCATATGCACACACACACACACACACACGTCTGTGCATGCACACATAAGCATGCAAGGACACATGTTTGCACCTATGCACACAAGTACAAGTGCTTGCACAAATGCATGCACCCACACACACATAAGAACATACGAACACACAAGTACACACACATACAAACATGCACACCCATATATAAACATCCAGACCCACACACACATGCACATGCACACATGCATAAAAACATATGCACATGAAGACACACACACACATGCACGTACAAACTCAGACACATGCAAATGTGCATACAAAAAAATACACATGCACATACATGCACACACACACACACCCATGCACACAAACACACATGCATGTGCATAGGCACACATATGCACAAACGTATACACACACATATGCACAAGCATAAGCACACATAGGAACATATACGTGAATGCACACACTTGCACAAAGACACTCACATGCACACACATGTAGTCACACACACCTACATACACACAACTACATACATGCATGCATGCATGTACACACACATGCACACATAAACACATGCATATGTGCATAGACATGCTTGCATAAGACCACACACACACACACTCAAGTGCACACACATGACAATGAACATGCATGCACAAACACCTACAACCTAACAAACACACACAAGAACACATGCACACACACTTGCATGCATGCACAAGCATACATGTGTGCACAAATGCATACATGCACCCTCCTATGCATACATTAACACAAGCGCTCATGCATAACCACACTTCAATATCACACAAACATACATGAACAAACAAACATTTATGCACACACAAACATACACATAAACACATGCACACACATACACACAAACACACTCACATGTACACACATGAAAAATACTCACACATATGCAGACACACACACACACACTTATATGCATGCACATACATGTGCTCAAATACATGCACAAGCATACACATACATACACACACACAAGCATACATACACATACACCAACAAGACGCACACACACATGGGTGCACATGCACACACATAGACACATAGTGACACACACAAACACACACTCACACACACAGATACACACATATGCATGCACATGCACACACACAATCCCACACATGTTCATACATGCAGGTACACACATGTATGCACATACACACACATGGATAATTAGGCACAACAAGATAAGCACACACATGCATGCATGCACAAAAGCACATTTTTGCATACACACCCACAACATTTGCATGCAGACACACACATACATATATGCACACGCATATGTAAATGCTCAAAAAGACACATGTACACACATACACATGCACATGCCTGCACACAAAGCATAAGAGCACATGTTCACTCAAACACACACATGCATACACACACACATGAATACATGCATGCATATACATATACATAAATGTACCCATGCAAGAAAATGCACACACAAACAAATGTAGCACATGTGCTTACACACACACACATATGCTCACAGACTTGCACATACACATGTGCCGAGCACACACACATACATACAAACACACACATACGCACACACACACATATATGCTTACATACATGCACAACACAAACCCATGCATAGACTCCCCTCTCACACATAAGAACACACATGTGCACACATACACACACACACATGCACACCTGGACAAACGCACAAATACAGACACCCACACACATAACCATATGTACAAACACACTTGTATGCATACATGTATGATCACAAACACATACACACTTACACATGCACACACACACACATGCACACATATATGTGTACACATAGATATAGACACATATAAAGGCACACACATGTACACATACACACACATGTGCATGCATGCACATATAAACAGACAAGCATACTTATGAATATATATGCACGAAAACACACACATATGCATAAGAACACATATGCACACATATAGATAAACATAGACTCACCCACACACACATGTGCATATGCACACACATATGTGTGCACAAGCACGCATCTGCACACATACACTAATGCACACACACACACATTCCCATGCATAATGACATACATGCATGCCCATTCACAAAAACACTCACACACACACACATGCACACACTGCCCAATAACACATACATGTACCCATGTAGACACATGCATAATCTTATGAACATACCATGCACAAGCTAATAGACATGCTTACACATGCATACACACACAAGTGCAAATGCAAGGACATTGACATGCACACACAAATGCACATAAATGCATACTCACACACATAAACACACACACACACAACTTGCATGCACACACACACATACACATGCACAAGCATGTGCACGCATACACACAAATATGCACACACATGTACACAAACACACACATGCACCCAAACATGCATGCACATGCACACATGCAGATTCATGCTCACAATCACAACACATGCATGCATGTTCATACATGCACACACATACACGTGCATACATGCAAGCATAAACAGACAAATTTGCATGTAAACATAGACACACATACACAAATGCATCTTCACTTGTAAGCATGCACACACACATAGACTCATGTGCACAAACACACATACAAACACAGACATGCACATACAAATGTGTGGACACACATGCACACACTCATACACATGTACGCACACAAGCACATTGAAATAGACATGCACACACTTGCATATTTTCACATACACATGAGCATATCATAAACACATGCACATGCACACACAAAAACACATGTAGTTATGCACCACACCGTCACACACATGCATGCACACACAGACACATGCAAACATACACACATACATGCATGCACACATGAACACATGCATAAAAGAACAAACACAAACACATACATGATCACACACACATACATAGATGCACACACAACTCATGCACATGAAGGCACACAAAGGCCAACAACTAGTCATGCACACAAACAAAAACATATACACACATTCACACACTAGTATGCATGCACACACATGCTTGTGTGCACACATGTAGACATGCACACTCCAATACACACACACATTCTTACAACTGTGCATGCACACACACATCACACACATCTATATGCATATCAACACATGCACACACACACACACATGCACAAATACACATACACACACATGCACAAACACCAACATATGTGTCTGTATGTAGTCATACATGCGCAAGCACACATATGCACATACGGACATATACATGCTCACATGAATGCATACACACACATGCCTAAGCTCATGCACACACAAACACACACATATGCACATGTAAAAATAGAAGCACTTACAGCTAATCGTGCTCAAACTTATACACACACACAAACAAACACAAACAAGGATGAACTCACAAATGTATATACTTACACACACACATGCACACACATACATGCATGAACACATATATACACCAACAAAAACACATATACTTGCACACCTACATTCAAACACATACAAAAAAAACATGTGCACACACCAACACACATGCATTCCCAAGAAAACACACACATACACATTCACACACTCACATGCACATGCTTAGGCACACATACACACTCACACACATGCATATGGATGCAACCCACATGCACAAACACACACACACACACACATACACAAGCATGCATACACACACATTCATGCACACAAACACATGCATACACACAAATGTAAAAATACATAAACACATGCCCACAAATAAGAATACACACTCACACAAACACGCCCACATTCACACATGCTCACATACATGCACAAACAAATAAATACACACAAAAAAGAACACACATACATACACAAATGCACACAAACACACACATGCACACACACACATGTGAAACTAAACACACAAATATGTACACAAAAACACACAAACATACACATATACACATATATGCACATACACATGCATAAACACATAAACACACATACATCGATACATGCACACACAAATGTACACACATGGACACATACACACCAACAAAGACATGAATGCAAATACCCATGCACATAAACAAATGTACAAACACACAAATCCTCATATATAGACACACAAATGTGCACAAATACAAACAAATGGACACACACAAACCCACCAACCCATGTACTATGCAATTGTGCACATACATCCATAGACACACATGTAGGCATATACATGAGTCACATGCACACATATATACATATGGAAATACAAATAAATAAACACTAGTGCACATACACAAATTTCGCACATGTGCTTATGCACACACACACATACACATGCACACGAAGAAATGAACAATCACACACTCACATATGCAATCATGCACACACACACAAATAGTCACAAGCACACAATCACACATGTGTACACATCCAAATAACACACACACATCCACTTCTTCTTCTTCTTCTTCTTCTTCCTCTTGTTCTTGTTTTTGTAATTATTCTTCATCATCTTCTTCTCCTTCTTTTTCTTCTTATTCTTCTTCTTCTTCGTCATCATCTACTTTACTTCTTCTTTTTCATCTTCTTCTTCTTCTTCTTCAACATCTTTTTCTACTTCTTCTTCTCTTATGTCCTTCTTCTTCTTTTTCTTCTTCTTCTTCTTCTTCTTCTATTTCCTCTTCTTCTTCATCTTCTTCTTCTTTTCTTCTTCTTCCTCTTCTTCTGCTTCATCTTATTCTTCTTCTTCTACGTCTTCATCTTCTTCTTCGTGGTCAACTTCTTCTTCATCAACTTCTTCTTCATCTTCATCATCTTCTTCTTCCTCCTCTTTTTATTCTTCTTCTTCTTCTTCTTCTTCTTCTTCTTCTCCTTCTTCTTCTTCTACCTCTTCTTCTTCTTCCTCATTTTCTTCGTCTTCTTTTTCTTCTTGTTCTTCTTGTTCTTCTTCTTATTCTTCACCTTATTCTTTTTATTGTTCTTCATTTGTCTTCTTCTTCTTTTACTCCATCATAATCTTCTTCCTCTTCTTTCTGCAACTTCTTCATCTTCTTCTTCTTTTTCTTCTTCTTCTTCCTTTACTTTCCCTTCTTCTTCTTCTTCTTCTTCTTCTTCTTCATTTACTTCCCCACTACCTCTTCTTCTTCCTCTTCTTCCTCTTCTTCTTCTTCTTCTTCTTCCTCTTCTTTTACTTCCTTTTCTTCCTGTTCTTCTTCTTGTTCATGTCCTTCATCTCCTTCTTCTTTTTATTCTTCTTCATCTTTTTCTTCTTTTTCTTCTCCTACTTCTTCTTCTTCATCTTCATCTTCATCATCATCTTCTTCTTCTTCTACATCTTCTTCTTCTTCTTCTTCTACTGAATCTTCTTCTTCTTCTTCCTCTACGTCTTCTTCTTCTTTTACTTCTTCTTTCTCTTGTTCTTTTTCTTCTTCTTCCTCTTCTTCTTCTTCTTCTTCTTCATCTTCTTCTTTGTCTACTTCTACTTCTTCTACTTCTTCTTCTTCTGCATCTTCTTCTTCTTCTTCTTCCACAACTTCATCATATTTCTCTTCCTCTTCCACTTCTTCTTCTTATTCTTCTTCTTAATCTTCTTCTTCTTCCTCTTCTTCTTCATATTCTTTTTCACAATCTTCATCTTCTTCTTCTACTTTTTCTTCATCATCTTTTTCTCCAACTTCTTCTTACTCTTCTTTTTCTTCTTCTTCTACTTCTTCTTCTTGTTCTCCTACCTCTTCATCTTCTTCCTCCACCTCTTCTTCTTCTTCTTCTTCTTCTTCCTCTTCTTTTTCTACTTCTCCTTTTTCTTCATCTTCTTCTACTACTGCTTTTTCTTTTTTTTTTCTTCTTTTTCTTTGGCTTCTTCTTCTTCTTCTTCCTCTTCCTCTTCTTCTTCTTCTTCTTCTTCTTTTTCATCTTCTTCTTTCTCTTGATCATCACCATCATCATCATAATCATCAACAACAACAACTTCTTCTTCTTCTTCTACTTATTCTTCTTCTTCTTCTTCTTCTTTATCTTCTTCTTCATCTTCTTCTTCTTTTGCTTCTGCTTCTTCTTTTTCTTCTTCATCTTATTCATGTTATTCTTCTTCTTCTTTTTCTTCTTCTGCTTCTTCATCTACTTCTTCTTCTACTTCTCCTTCTTCCTCTTCCTCATCTTCTTTCTTAACTTCTTTTTCGCCTTCTTCTTCTTCTTCTCACTCTTCTTTTGCTTCTTCTGTTTCTTATAATTCTTCTTCTTCCCCTTCTTCTTCTTCTTCATCTTCCTATTCTTCTTCTTCTTCTTCTTCTTCTTCTTCCTATTCCTCTTCCTCATCTTCTTCTTCTTCTTTAGCTTCTTCTTAAACTCCTTTTTCTTCTACATCTTCTTCTTCTTCTACCTCTACTTCTTCAAATTCTTCATCTTCTTACACTTCCTTTTCTTCCTCTTCTTCTTCTTCTTCTTATTCATTTCTTCTTTTTCTTCTTCTTCTTCTTCTTCTGCTTCATCTTCAGTTTCTTCTTTTTCATCTTCTTCTACTTTTTCTACTTCTTCTTCTTACTCTTGTTTTTCTTCTTCTACTTTTTCATCCTCTTCATCTTCCTCATCTTCTTCTTCTTCTTCCTCTTCCGCTTCTTCTTCTTCTTCTTCCTTATCTTCTTCTTGTTCTTGTTCTTTTTCTTCTTCTACTACTTCTTCCTCTTCTTCTTCTTCTTAGTGTTCTTCTTCTTCTTCTTCTAATTCTTCTTCTTTCTCTTCTTCTTCTTCTTCTTCTTCTTCTTCTTCTTTTCATCTTCTACTTCTTTACTCTTCTTCATTTCCTTCTTCTTCTTTTTCTTCTTATTCTTCTTCAACTTTTTCTTTATCTTCTTCTTCCCCATCATCATCTTCTTTTACTTCTTCTTCTTCTTCATCTTCATCATCATCAACATCATCTTCTTTGTCTTCTTCCTGATCTTCTTCTTTTTCTTCTTCTATTTCTACTTCTTCCTTATCTTGAACTTCTTCTGCTTCTTCCTCTTCTTCATCTTCTTCTCCTTCTTGCACTACTACGTCTACACCTTCTTCTTCTTCCTCTTACTCTTCTTCTTCTCTTTCTTATCCTTCTTCTTCTTCTTCCACTTCTTCTTCCTCAACATCGTCCACTTCTTCCTCTTCCTCTTCTTCTTCTTCAACATATTCTTCTTATTCGTCTTGTTCTTCTTTTCCCTCTTCTTCTTCTTCTTCTTCTTCTTCCTCTTCCTACTCTTCTTCTTCTTCTTCTTCTTCTTCTCCGAGTTCTTCGTCTTCTTCTTCTTCTTCTAGCACTTTTTCTACTTCTTCTTCGTCTACCTTTTCTTTAACTTCTTCTTCTTCTTCTCCTACTACAACATCTTTTTCTGCTTCTTCTTTTTCTTCTTGTGTTCTTCTTCTTCTTCTTTTACATCTTCTTCTTCTTCTTATTCTTCTTCTTTTCCTTCATCTTCTTCTTCCATTACTTCTTCTTCTTCATCATCTTCTTCTACTTTACCTTCTTCTTCTTCTTCTTCATCATCTTCTTCTTCGTCAACTTTTTCTTCTTCGACTTCTTCTTCTTCTTCATCTTCTTCTTCTCCTTGCTCTTTTATTTCTTCTACTTGTTTTTCTTCTTCTTCCTCCTCCTCTGATTATTCTTTTTGCTCCTCTTCTTTGTCTTCTTCTTCTTCTTCTTCTTCTTCCTTTTCTTCTTCTTCTCCTTCTTCTTCATCTTCTTCTTCCTCTTCTTCAACTTCTTTTACTTCGGCCACTTCTTCATCTTCTTCTTATTCTACTTCTTCTTCTTCTTCTTCTTCTTCCTCTTTTCCTTCTTTTTTTCTTCCCCTTCTTCTTCTTCTTCTTCTTCTTCTTCTACTTCTTCTCTTCTTCTTTTTCGTCTTCTTCTTCTTCTTCCTCTACTTCTTCTTCTTCCTCCTCTTCTACCTCTTCTTCTTTTCTTCTTCTTCCCCTTCTTTATCTTCCTCTTCTTCTTCTATTCTTCTTCTTCTTCTTCTTCTTTTTCTTCTTCGTATCCTTCTTCTACTTATTCTTCTTCTTCTACTTCTTCCTCTTCTCCTTCTTCTTCTTCCTCTTATTCTTCTTCATCTTCTTCTTCCTCCTCTTCTTCATCTCTTTCTAATTTTTCTTCATCTTCTTCTTTTTCTTCTCCTCCATCTTCTTCTTCTCCTTCGGCTTCTTCTTATTCTTCTTCTTCTTCATCTTCTTCTTCTTCTTCTTCTTCGTCTTCTTCTTCTTCTTCTTCGTCTGCTTCTTCTTCTTCTTCTTCTTTTGCTACTTCATCTTCATAATCATCTTTTTCTATCTCTTCTTCTCATCATCTACTTCTTCTACATCATCTTATTATTATTATTCTTCTCTTTCTTTTTCTTCTTTTTTTCTTCTATTTCCTTGCGTCCTCCTCCTTCTTCTACTTCTAAATTTTTTTTACATCTTCTTCTTCTACTTCCTTTTCTCCTTTATTTCTTCTACTTCTTCTTCTTTATCTACTACTTCTACTTCTTTCTCTTCTTCTCTTCTTTTACTACTACTACTACTTCTACTTCTACTTCTTCTTCTTCTTCTTCTTCTTCCTCCTCCTCCTCCTCCTCTTCTTCCTTAACTTCTTCATCTTCATTTTCTTGCTCTTCTTCTTCTTCTTCTTGTTCTTCTTCTACTTCTTCCTCTTTCTCTGCTTCTTGTTTTTATTCTTCCACTACTTCTTCTCACTCTTGTTCTTCTTCTTCTTCTTCTTATTTTCTTTTTTCTTCTGCTTCATCTACTTCTTCCTCTTCTTCTTGCTCTATTTCTTGTTCTTTTCCTTCCTCCTCTTCTTCTTCTTTATCTTCTTCTTCTTCTTCATAATCATCATCATCTTCTTTTTCCTCTACTTTTTCTTCTTCTTTTTGTTCTTCTTCAACTTCTTCCTTCTTCTAATTTTGGTTCTTCATCTTCTTCTTCTACTTCCCTAACATCTTCTTCTTCATCACCTTCTTCTTCTTCATCTCACTCTTCTTCTTCTTCTCCTCCTTCTTCTTTTCCTTCTCATTCATTTTCTTCTTCTCTTTTTTCTTCTTCTTTTTCTTCCCCATCATCTTCTCCTTCTTATTCTTCTACTTCATCTTCTTCTTCTTCATCATCTTTTTGTTCTTCTTCGCCTTCTTCTTATTCTTCTTCTTCGTTTTCGTGTTAATCATCTTGTCCTTCTCCTTAATCTTCTTTTTTTCTTCTTCTACTTCTTCTTCTCCTTTCTCCTCTTCTTCTTCTTCCTCTTCTTCTTCTTCATCATCTTAGTCTTCATCTTCTTCATCATCTTCTTCTTCTTCTGGTTATTGTTCTTCTTTTTCTTCCACTTCATCTTCTTTTCCTTCTTCAACTTCATCCTCTTCTTCTTCTACTTCTTTGATCCTCTTCTTCTTCTTCTTCCTCTTTTTCTTCTTCTTCTTCGTCTTCCTCTTCCTCTTATTCTTCCTCTTCTTCTTTGCCTTCACTTTTTTCTTCTTCTTCTTTTTCTTCTTCTTATTCTTCTCCTTCATATTCATCTTCTTCTTTCCCTTCTTCATTTTCTTCTTCTGCCTCTTCATCTTCATCTTCTTCTTCCTTTTCTTCTTTTTCTTCTTCCTCTTCTTCTTTTTCTTCTTCTTCTTCTTCTTCCTCTGCTTCCCGTTCTTCAACTTTTACAGCTACTTGTTCTACTCTTCTTCTTCTTAACCTTCCTCCTCTTCTTCTTCTTCTTCCCCATCATCCTCTTCTTCTACATCTTTTTCTTCTTCTTCATCTTCTTCTTCTTATTTTCTAACTTTTTCTTCATCTTCTTCTTCTACTTCTTCTTCTTTGTCATCTCCTTCTTCTTCTCCTTCTTCTTCTTCTTCTTCTTATTCTAATTATAATTCTTTCTCTTCTAATTCTAATTCTTCTATTTCTTCTTGTTCTTTTTCTTCCTCTTCTCCTTCTTCTTCTTCCTCTTCTTCTTCTTTTTCTCCGTCTTCTTCTTCTTCTTCTTCTTCTTATTCTTCATTCCCTTCTTCTTCTTCTTCTATCTTTTCTTCTTCTACTTCTCTTTCTACTTCTTCTTCTTCTTCCTCCTCTTCCTCTTTCTCTTCTTCTTCTTCTTCTTCCCCTTCCTCTTCTTCTCATTCTTCTTCATGTCCTTCTTCTTCTACCTCTTCTTCTTATTCTTCTTCATCTTCTTCATCGTCATCATCTTCTTCTTCTTCTTCGTCTTCTTCCTCGTCCTCTTCTCCTTCTTCTTCTTCTTTTTCATCTTCATCTTCTTCATCTTTTTCTTCTTCTTCTTCTTCTTCTTTTACTTCTACTACTTCTTCATCATTATCTTCTTCTTCATCATCATTATCTTCTTCTTTTACTTCTACTACTTCTTTGTCTTCTTCTTCCTCTTCTTCTACTTCTTCTTCTTCATCTTCTTCTTTTTCTTCTTCTTCCACTTCATCATCTTCTTTTTCTTATTCTTCTTCATCTTCTTCTTCCTCTTCTTCTTCTTCTTCTTCTTCTTCTTCTTCTTCTTTTCTTCTTCTTCTTCTTCTTCGTCTTCTTATTCCAATTTTTCTTCTTCTTCTAGTACTTCACCAACTAATTCTTATTCTTCAACTACAACTTCTTCTTCATCCTGTTCTACTTTTTCTTCTTCCTCTTCTTCTTCTTCTTCCACTTCTTCCTCTTCTTCTTCTATTTCTTCTTCTTCTTGTTCTTGTCCTGCTTCTTCTTCTTCATCTCATCATCCTCGTCCTTCTACTACCTCTTCTTTCTCATCTTCTTCTCCCTTTTCTTCTTCTTTTTCTTCATCTTCTTTTTCTGCTCATCTTCTTCTTTTTTCTTCTTTCTATTCTTTGTCTTCTACTTCATCTTCTTCTTCCTCTTATTCAACATCAATGAAATCTTGAACTTCTTCCTCTTCTTCTTCTTCTTCTTCTTCTAATTCTTGTTCTTGTTCTTCTACCACCTCTTTTTCCTACTCTTCTTTTTCTTCCTCCTCTTTTTCTTCTTCTAATTCCTCTTCTTCCTCTTCTTCTTCTTCTTCTTCTTCTTGACCTTCTTCATCTATTTCCTCTCCTTCTTCTACTTATTATTCTTATTCATCTCCTTCTTCTTCATCTTCTCCTTCTTCTTCTTCTCCTTCGTCTTCTTCATCTTCTTCTTCTTCTTCTTCTTCTCTTCCTACTCGTTTTCCTTCCTCTTTTTCTTCTTCTTCTTCTTCTTCTTCTTCTTGTTCTTCTTCTTCCTCTTCTTCTAACTCCTTATCTTCTTCTTCTTCTTCTTCTTCTTCCTCCTCCTCCTCTTCTACTTTTTCCTCTTCTTCATCTCGTTCTTCTTCTTCCACTTTTCTTCTTCTTCTTCTTCTTCTTCTTCTTCTTGTTGTTCTTCTTCTTTTTCATCTTCTTCTTCTTCTTCTTTCTCTTTTTGTTGTTCTTCTTCTTCTTCCACTACTTACCCTTTTCCATCTTGTACTTCTTATTCTTCTACTAATTCTTCTTCTTCCTCCTCTTCTTCATCTTCCTCTTCTTCTTCTTCTTGTTCCCTTCATCCTCTTCTTCTTGTTCTTCTTCTTGCTCATATACATCTTGTTCTTCTTCTGCCTCTTCTTCTTATTGTTCTTCTTCCTCTTCTTCTTAATCTTCTGCTTCTTCTTCTTCATCATAGTCTTCTTCTTCTTCTAGGATTTCATCTTCTGCTTCTTCTTCCTAATCTTCTTCTTCATTTTTTATCTTCTTTATCTTCATCTTACTCTTTATCTTCTTCAAAATTTTCTTCTTCTTATTCTTCTTCTTACTCTTCTCCATCTTCTTCTTTTTCCACTTCATCATCTACTTCTTCTTATTCTTCTTATTCTTTTTCTAATTCTTCTTCTTCTCTTTCATCTTCTTCAACTTCATCATCATCTTCTTCTTTTTCTTCTTCTTCTCTATCTTTCACTTCTTCTTCTTCACCTTCCTCTTTTTCTTCTTCTTCTTCTTCTTCTTCCTCTTCTTCTTCCTCTTCTTCTTCTCCTTCTTCCTCTTCTTCTTCCTCTTCTTCTTTGCCTCCTTCTTCTTCTTCTTCTTCTTCTTCTTCTTCATCTTCTTCTTCTCCTTCATCTTCAACTTCTTCTTCCTCTTCTTCATTTTCTTCTTCTTTATCTTCTTCTTCTTCATCTTCATCTTCTTCTTTTTTTCTTTTTCTTCTTCCTCTTCTTCTTCTTCTTCTTCTTATTCATCCTCTACTTCCCTTTCTTAATCTTCTACAACTACTTCTTCTTCCGCTACATCTTCTTATCTTTCCTTCTCTTCTTCCTCTTGTCCCCCTTCTTCCTCTTCTCCTTCTTCTTCCTCTTATTCTTCTTCATCTTCCTCTTCCTCCTCTTCTTCTTCTCTTTCTAATTTTTCTTCATCTTCTTCTTTTTCTTCTCCTCCATCTTCTTCTTCTCCTTCGGCTTCTTCTTATTCTTCTTCTTCTTCATCTTCTTCTTCTTCTTCTTCGTCTTCTTCTTCTTCTTCTTCGTCTGCTTCTTCTTCTTCTTCTTCTTCTTTTGCTACTTCATCTTCATCGTCATCTTTTTCTATCTCTTCTTCTCATCATCTACTTCTTCTACATCATCTTATTATTATTATTCTTCTCTTTCTTTTTCTTCTTTTTTTCTTCTATTTCTTTGCGTCCTCCTTCTTCTTCTACTTCTAAATTTTTTTTACATCTTCTTCTTCTACTTCCTTTTCTCCTTCCTTTATTTCTTCTTCTTCTTCTTCTTTATCTACTACTTCTACTTCTTTCTCTTCTTCTCTTCTTTTACTACTACTACTACTTCTACTTCTTCTTCTTCTTCTTCTTCTTCTTCCTCCTCCTCCTCCTCTTCTTCCTTAACTTCTTCATCTTCATTTTCTTGCTCTTCTTCTTCTTCTTCTTGTTCTTCTTCTACTTCTTCCTCTTCCTCTGCTTTTTGTTTTTATTCTTCCACTACTTCTTCTCACTCTTGTTCTTCTTCTTCTTCTTCTTATTTTCTTTTTTCTTCTGCTTCATCTACTTCTTCCTCTTCTTCTTGCTCTATTTCTTGTTCTTTTCCTTCCTCCTCTTCTTCTTCTTTATCTTCTTCTTCTTCTTCACCATCATCATCATCTTCTTTTTCCTCTACTTTTTCTTCTTCTTTTTCTTCTTCTTCAACTTCTTCCTTCTTCTAATTTTGGTTCTTCATCTTCTTCTTCTACTTCCCCAACATCTTCTTCTTCATCACCTTCTTCTTCTTCATCTCACTCTTCTTCTTCTTCTTCTCCTCCTTCTTCTTCTTTTCCTTCTCATTCATTTTCTTCTTCACTTTCTTCTTCTTCTTTTTCTTTCCCATCATCTTCTCCTTCTTCTTCTTCTACTTCATCTTCTTCTTCTTCTTCTTCATCATCTTTTTGTTCTTCTTCATCATCTTTTTGTTCTTCTTCGCCTTCTTCTTATTCTTCTTCTTCGTTTTCATCTTAATCATCTTGTCCTTCTTCTTCTTAATCTTCTTTTTTTCTTCTTCTACTTCTTCTTCTTCTCCTTTCTCCTCTTCTTCTTCTTCCTCTTCTACTTCTTCATCATCTTAGTCTTCATCTTCTTCATCTTCTTCTTCTTCTTCTTGTTATTGTTCTTCTTTTTCTTCCACTTCATCTTCTTTTCCTGCTTCAACTTCATCCTCTTCTTCTTCTACTTCTTTGATCCTCTTCTTCTTCTTCTTCTTCGTCTTCCTCTTCCTCTTATTCTTCGTCTTCTTCTTCTTCCTCTTCTTCTTTGCCTTCACTTTTTTCTTCTTCTTCTTTTTCTTCTTCTTATTCTTCTCCTTATTCTTCTCCTTCATATTCATCTTCTTCTTTCCCTACTTCATTTTCTTCTTCTGCCTCTTCATCTTCATCTTCTTCTTCTTTTTCTTCTTTTTCTTCTTCCTCTTCTTCTTCTTCTTCTTCTTCTTCTTCTTATTCTTCCTCTGCTTCCCGTTCTTCAACTTTTACAGCTACTTGTTCTACTCTACTTCTTCTTAACCTTCCTCCTCTTCTTCTTCTTCTTCCCCTTCATCCTCTTCTTATCCTTCTTTTTCTTCTTCTTCATCTTCTTCTTCTTATTTTCTAACTTTTTCTTCATCTTCTTCTTCGACTTCTTCTTCTTTGTCATCTCTTTCTTCTTCTACTTCTTCTTCTTTGTCATCTCCTTCTTCTTCTCCTTCTTCTTCTTCTTCTTATTCTTCTTCTTATTCTAATTATAAATCTTTCTCTTCTAATTCTAATTCTTCTATTTCTTCTTGTTCTTTTTCTTACTCTTCTCCTTCTCCTTCTTCCGCTTCTTCTTTTTCTTCGTCTTCTTCTTCTTCTTCTTCTTCTTATTCTTCATTCCCTTCTTCTTCTTCTTCTATCTTTTCTTCTTCTACTTCTCTTTCTACTTCTTCTTCTTCTTCCTCCTCTTCCTCTTTCTCTTCTTCTTCTTCTTCTTCTTCCCCTTCCTCTTCTTCTTCTTCTTCTTCATGTCCTTCTTCTTCTTCCTCTTCTTCTTATTCTTCTTCATCTTCTTCATCGTCATCATCTTCTTCTTCTTCTTCGTCTTCTTCCTCCTCCTCTTCTCCTTCTTCTTCTTTTTCTTCTTCTTCTTCATCATCTTCATCTTCTTCTTCTTCTTCTTCTTTTACTTCTTCTACTTCTTCATCATTATCTTCTTCTTCATCATCATTATCTTCTTCTTTTACTTCTACTACTTCTTTGTCTTCTTCTTCCTCTTCTTCTACTTCTTCTTCATCATCTTCTTCTTTTTCTTCTTCTTCCACTTCATCATCTTCTTTTTCTTATTCTTCTTCATCTTCTTCTTCCTCTTCTTCTTCTTCTTCTTCTTCTTCTTCTTTTCTTCTTCTTCTTCTTCATCTTCTTATTCCACTTTTTCTCCTTCTTGTACTTCACCAACTAATTCTTATTCTTCAACTACAACTTCTTCTTCATCCTGTTCTACTTTTTCTTCTTCCTCTTCTTCTTCTATTTCTTCTTCTTCTATTTCTTCTTCTTCTTGTTCTTGTCCTTCTTCTTCTTCTTCCTCTCATCATCCTCGTCCTTCTACTTCCTCTTCTTTCTCATATTCTTCTCCCTCTTCTTCTTCTTTTTCTTCATCTTCTTTTTCTGCTCATCTTCTTCTTTTTTCTTCTTTCTATTCTTTGTCTTCTACTTCATCTTCTTCTTCCTCTTATTCAACATCAATGTATTCTTGAACATCTTCCTCTTCTTCTTCTTCTTCTTCTTCTAATTCTTGTTCTTGTTCTTCGACCACCTCTTTTTCCTACTATTCTTTTTCTTCCTCTTTTTCTTCTTCTAATTCCTTTTCTTCCTCTTCTTCTTCTTCTTCTTCACCTTCTTCATCTTTTTCCTCTCCTTCTTCTTCTTATTATTCTTATTCATCTCCTTCTTCTTCTTCTTCTCATTCTTCTTCTTCTCCTTCGTCTTCTTCACCTTCTTCTTCTTCTTCTTCTTCTCCTCCTCGTTTTCCTTCCTCTTTTTCTTCTTCTTCTTCTTCTTCTTCTTGTTCTTCTTCTTCCTCTTCTTCTAACTCCTGATCTTCTTCTTCTTCTTCTTCTTCCTCATCCTCCTCCTCTTCTACTTTTTCCTCTTCTTCATCACCTTCTTCTTCTTCCACTTTTCTTCTTCTTCTTCTTCTTCTTCTTCTTCTTGTTCTTCTTCTTTTTCATCTTCTTCTTCTTCTTCTTTCTCTTTTTGTTGTTCTTCTTCTTCTTCCACTACTTACCCTTTTCCATCTTGTACATCTTATTCTTCTACTAATTCTTCTTCTTCCTCCTCTTCTTCATCTTGCTCTTCTTCTTCTTCTTGTTCCCTTCATCCTCTTCCTCTTGTTCTTCTTCTTGCTCATATACATCTTGTTCTTCTTCTGCCTCTTCTTCTTATTGTTCTTCTTCCTCTTCTTTTTAATCTTCTGCTTCTTCTTCTTCATCATAGTCTTCTTCTTCTTCTAGGACGTCATCTTCTTCTTCTTCTTCCTCCTCTTCTTCTTCATTTTTTATCTTCTTTATCTTCTTCTTACTCTTTATCTTCTTCAAAATTTTCTTCTTCTTATTCTTCTTCTTACTCTTCTCCATCTTCTTCTTTTTCCACTTCATCATCTACTTCTTCTTATTCTTTTTCTAATTCTTCTTCTTCTCTTTCATCTTCTTCTTTTTCTTCTTCTTCTTCTTCTCTATCTTTCACTTCTTCTTCTTCATCTTCACCTTCCTCTTTTTCTTCTTCTTCTTCTTCTTCTTCTTCTTCCTCTTCTTCTTCCTCTTCTTCTTCTCCTTCTTCCTCTTCTTCTTCCTCTTCTTCTTTGCCTCCTTCTTCTTCTTCTTCTTCTTCTTCTTCTTCTTCTCCTTCATCTTCAACTTCTTCTTCCTCTTCTTCATTTTCTTCTTCTTTATCTTCTTCTTCATCTTCATCTTCTTCTTTTTTTCTTTTTCTTCTTCCTCTTCTTCTTCTTCTTCTTCTTATTCATCCTCTACTTCCCTTCCTTAATCTTCTACAACTACTTCTTCTTCCTCTACATCTTCTTATCTTTCCTTCTCTTCTTCCTCTTGTCCCCCTTCTTCCTCTTATACTTCTTCTTCTTCTTCGTAATTTCTATCTTCTTCTTCTTCTTCTTCCACTCCTTCTTCTTCTTCTTCTTCCACTCCTTCTACTTTTTCTTCTTTTTCTTCTTTGTCTTCTACTTCTTCTTCTTCTTTTTCTTCTTCTTCTTCTTCTTCTTCTTCTTCTTCTGGTTCTAATTATAATTCTTCTTCTTCTTCTTCTTCTAGTTCTAATTTAGTTTCTTCTTCTTCTTCTTCT
>JAIUJO010000079.1:1598578-1601078 GCA_023846275.1 Vanilla planifolia | reverse complement strand
TTTCTTCTTCTTCCTATATTTCCCCTACTTCTTGTTCATAAACTACGACTTCTTCTTCTTCCTCTTCTAGCACTTCTTCTTCTTCTTCTTCTTCTTCCACTTCTTCCTCTTCTTCTTCTTCTTCTTCTTCTTCTTGTCCTTCTTCTTCTTCTTCTCCTTCTCATCCTCCTCGTCCTTCTTCTTCTTCTTCTTCTTTCTCATCTTCTTCTCCCTCTTCTTCTTACTTTTCTTTATCTTCTTCTTCTGCTCGTCTTCTTCTTCTTTTTCTTTGTCCATTTCTTTATCTTCTTCTTCGTCTTCTTCCTCCTCTTCTTCAACATCATCGTAATCTTCTACTTCTTCCTCTTCTTGTTCATCTTCTACTTCTACTTCTACTTCTTTTTCTTATTCTACTACTTCTTTTTCTTCCCCTTCTTCTTCTTCTTCATCTTCTTCTTCTTCTTCTCCTGCTTCATCATCCTCTTCCTCTCCTTCTTCTTCTTCTTATTCTTCTTCATCTCCTTCTTCTACTCCTTCTTCTTATTCTTCTTCTTCTTCATCTACTTCTTCCTCTACTTCCTCTTCTTCTTCTTCTTCGTCCTCTCCTTCTTCATCTACTACTACTTATATTACTTCTTCTTCTTCTTCTTCTTCTTCTTCCTTTACTTCTTCATCATCATCATCATCTTCTTCTTCTTCTTCTACTTCTTCTTGTTCTTCTTCTTCTACTTCTTTTTCATCTTCTTGTTCTTCTTTTTCAGCATCTTCATCATCCTCTTCTTCACCATTATCGTCTTCTTCTTCTTCTTCTTCATCGTCTTCTTCTTTATCTTCTTCTTCTACTTCTTCTCTTTTTCTTTTCCTTCTACTTATTCTTCTTCTACTACTACCTTTTTCTCTTCCTCTTATTCTATTTCTTCTTCTTCTACTTCACCTTCTTTTCCTTAACTTGTACTTCTTCATCCTCATCTTCTTCTTCTCCTTGTAGTACTTCTCCTTCATCTTCTTATTCTTCTTCTTGTTCTTCCTCTTCTTCTTCTTCTTCTTCTTCTTCTGCTTTTTTTCTTCTTCTTCCACTACTTTTTCTTCCTCATCTACTTCATTTTCTTTTCCATCTTCTACTTCCTCTTATTACTCTTTTTCTTCTTCATGATCTTCTTCTTCTTCTTCTTATTCCTCTTCTTCCCTTACTTGTTTTTCATCTTCTTCTACTAGTACTTCATCTTCTTCTTCTTGTTCTTCTTCTTCTTCTACTACTTTTTCTTCTTCTTCTTCTTCTTCTTCTTCTTCTTCTTCTTCTTAACCTTCGTCTTCTTCATTTTCTTCTTCTTATTTTTCTGCTTCATCTTCTTCTACTGCATCGTCTTCTTCATCTTCTTCTTCTTGTTCAGCTTTTTTTTCTATATGTTCTTCTTTTGTTTCTTCTTCCTCTCCTTATTCTTCTTATTTTCCCCTTCTTCTTCCACCTCCTCCTCTTCTTCTTCTCCTTCGTCATGTAATTATTATTAATATTATTATTATTATTATTATTATTATTATTATTATTATTATTATTCCTCTTCCTCCTCTTTGTCCACTTCTTCTTCTTCTTCTTTTTCTTCTTCTTCTCCTTCTTCTTCTTCTTCTTCTTCCTCTTCCCATTTTTCTTCCTCATCTTCTTCTTCTTCTTCTTCTTCAACTTCTTCTTCTTATTTTTTCTTCTTCCACTTCTTTATCTTCTTCTTTGTCTCTTTCTTCTTCTTCTTCATTTGACTCTTCTTCTTCTTCCTCCTCTCCATTTTCTTCTCCTTCTTCCTCTTCTTCTTCTTCCTCTTCCTCTTCTTCATCTCGCTTTTCTTCTTCTTCATCATCTTCATCATCATCATCATCTTGTTTTTCTTCCTCTTCATTATTATCATCTTCTTCTTCTTCTTCCTCTTCTTCATCAGCTTCTTACTTTTCTTCTTCTTCTTCTTCTTCTTCTTCTACATCTTCTTCTTTTTCTTCTACTTCTTCCTATTCTTCTTCTTCTTCGTCTTCTTCCTCTTTTTCTTCTTATTCATCTTCTTCTCCTTCTTCTTCTTCTTCTTCTTCTTCTTCTTCTTATTCTTCCTCTTCTTCTTCTTCTTCTTTCTCTTCTTCCACTTTTTCTACTTCTTCTTGTTCTTCTACTACGACTACTACTTCTTCTTCATCTTCCTATTCTTCTTCTACTTCTTCCTCTTCTTCCCCTTCTTCTTCTTCTTCTTCTTCTTCTTTATGATCTTCTTTCCTATTCTTCTTCTTTTTCTCCTCATTCTTCTTCTTCTTCTGCTTCGTCTTCTTCTTGTTCTTCTACTTGTTGTTCTTCTTCTTCTTATTTTTATTCTACTTCTTCTTCTTCTTCTTTTTCTTCTACTTCTTACACCCGTTCATCTTCTTCTTTCTCTTCTTTTTCTTCTTCATCTTCTTCTTCTTCTTCTTCTACTTCTTCTTCTTCCTCTTTTTCTAATTCTTCTTTTTCTTCTTCTTCTTCTAACTGTTCTTCTTCAACATAATCAAC